>JAABUG020075471.1:0-58887 GCA_011319215.2 Scortechinia acanthostroma
GTGTGGAAACTTGCCTTTGTCATCTGGACGACCATTGTCTTCGGCGGTGGCACAATCTCCGGCTGGCCGCCGTGGGCGCGTCTGCCCGGCCCTTATCTGGTCTCAGCCGATATTCGTTCAGTCGAGCCGGAAGGCATCTCGGCTGCCAAATGGGCAGGGGATTATCTGAGCGCCAACAGCCGCATCAGTGCGGATCGCATCAACACCTTGCTCCTCGCGGTCTATGGCAACATGCGTCCGGTAACGCATCTCGCGGATGATACCTACCTCGCTTCCGTCTTCTTCGCGCCGACCGTCGGCAATGAGGAAAAGCGCTTGATGGACTCGGTGGATTTGAAATACATTGTCATCGACAAGCGCCTCAGCACCAGCCTGCCATTGCTCGGCGTCTACTTTGAAGCCGGCGAACCCAACGACGGCGCGTATACCGCACCCATTCCTTTGGCCTCGCTAGAAAAGTTCGCCAATACACCCAACGTGGATCAAGTTTTTAACGACGGCAATATCTCAGTCTATGATGTGAGTAAACTCCATGCAAATCAGTAAGCCCATCCAAATCCTGCTCATCATCGTGGTCACGGCCATTGCCAATGCCTTGATCTTACTCAACATCAATATTCCGGTGGTGCGTCCGCTGCTAGCCGTCTTCTTGATCCTCGCTGTCGGCCACACCACGCTCCTAGCTTGGGCCCATCACCTTGCCCTGCGTGGCATCGTCCGCGTCTTAATGACCATCATGCTCGGCATTACGCTGGTCGTCATCAGCGGCTTCATCCTGAATTACACGCCTTGGGGCATTGACGCGCGCACATGGACCTTTATCCTAAGCGCCATCATCCTTTTCAATTGTGTGCTGGCGCTCATTCGCCGTGACACCGTCGTCTCTGAAGTGCCTTCTACCAGCGTCCAATCGTGGAAGCTCGAACTCAAAGTTCCACAGATTGTCCTGCTGGTGCTGGCGGTGGTTGTCGCTGGTGCATCCATCGCCGTTGCTCGTAATGGCGCGCTCAGCCAACCCGCCACCACCTACTCTCAATTGTGGATGGTTCCTAATGCTGATACCAACGCGACGCAAGCCGTCCTCGGCGTGAAGAACGAAGAAGGACAATCCCTGACCTATCACCTCGTGATCTTGCAGGGGTCGAACATCGTGCACGATTTCCCCATCTTTAGCCTCGCGCCGAATGAAACATGGCAGGGCAAGTTGGATTTGCAGACTGTGACGGCCAAAGATGCGCCCATTCAAGCGGTGCTCTATAGGGATAATGACCAAACGCAACCATACCGTACTGCGACCCTCTGGTTGCAGTAACATCGCCGACTGTTGAAGGGTAGACACGCGTAATGATCGTATTTGTAAGCCATAGTAGTACCAACCGTGAAGCCGTCGAAGCCTTGGTGCTTCAACTCGGCCAACTGGGATATGACGTCGATTACGAGATCAAATTCGTCGGCGCACCGTTGACATGGAAACAGGTCTTTGCCAGCATCACCAACTGTGATTTGTTTATCACTGCGGTGACGCGCGAGACATTGGTATCCTCGACCTGCGAAATCGAATATCAGTATGCGCGGTCACTCAACAAAAATATTCTGGCAGTCTTGCTCGAAGATTTGGGCAACGAAAATCTGCCGGATATAAAGGTCAAGGGCTTGGTGGATATGCGCGTCAATACGCCGGATCGCCAAGCCGCACTGGCGGAAGCTATCGCCAAGCTCCCGACGCCCATCCCACCACCGGATATGATTACACCTTCAGCCAATTGGGTCACGCCGTTGGCCGAACTGCGCAAACGCATTGAAAATCTTTCTCGCGATGCCCGCGAACAGCGTGCCGTCGTCCTCAACCTGAAAGAGTTTCTGGAACGCCGCGAGTCGTTTGAAGTCGCGCGCTCGTTGCTCGACCTGCTGTCCGCGCAGCCAGATTTACGCCAGCAAACCATCGGCGAGATCGAGTATATTCGGGGCGAACTCTACCGTTCACGTGCGGCGACCGTCAGCGCGCGGCGGCGGCGTACGCTCGTTAATGCCATTATTCTGTCGGCCTTCGTGGCGTTGATCGCCGTGATCCTCAGCCAATTGTTCTTCCGCGTTCGCACCAACTACACGGCTGAAATGGCACTGACTCGCACTTCTGATGCCAACGCGCTCATTGTCGCCTCATCAGCCTCCGCGACAGCGGCCATATCGGCTTTGACGGGCACGCCTTTGCCCACCGTGGAATGGACACCTACGCTCGCGGCAACATCCACGCCCGCCGCGACCGAACCGCCAGCAGTCATCGCCGCAACAGATACGCTTGCGCCAACCATGACGGTGACCGTGACCGTTTTACTCTCAACCAATACGCCTGTTCCTCCAACTGCGACAGCGACGCATACCATCACACCTTCACCTCAGCCAGCCACCTATGAAGGCATCACGCTCGATGAAAGCACGCTGGGCCTTAGGGTTTCGGCAGTCGGCCCAAGCGCTCAAGCCGCAGGCGTCCAAGTCGGTGATTATCTCGTCTCGGTCGATTCCCAAAACGTCGTCTCACGCGAACAGTTTCAGGAGCTTATGCAGGCGCATAACCCATCCAGCCGCGTCACCCTACAGGTACGACGGGCATATGGCATATTTAACATTACGGTGGTGCTGGGTACTGGTGACTTCGCGTCTGCCACACCCACATCTTAATCGGCTCTAGCCAGTATGGACACCAAATTGCCGTTCACTTTGAAGAACTTCAGCTATCGCCAATTGATCACGCATTTGCGTACCCCATTGTATCGCAATGGGTACGCCCTCATTCTAAGTACGGGCATCACATCCGTTTTAGGCTTGGCCTATTGGGCGGTCGCCGCCAAATTCTATGTGACCGAAAATGTCGGTCTCAATTCGGCGGTCATTTCCATCATGATCTTCCTGTCGAGCATCTCGCAAGTCAACTTGCAAGAGACGATGGTGCGCTACATTCCCGTGGCGGGCAGCCGCACGCGGCGCATGGTCATCTATACCTACCTCATCGTCTTTGGCTTGTCCGCGCTGGTGGGCATGATCTTCATTCTCGGCTTGCATATCTGGTCACCGAGCCTCGGTTTCTTGACGCAATCGCCGCTCCTAGCCGCGTGGTTTATCCTCTCCATCGCCGTTTGGGGGATTTTCGTCCTCCAAGACAGCGTCATGACCGGCTTACGCCAAGCCCTCTATATTCCGGTGGAAAACGCGGTCTTTTCCGTCATCAAAATTCTGCTGCTGATGCTCTTAGCGGCCATCATCCCACAAACAGGCATCTTCATTTCGTGGTCGGTTTCCGTTCTGATCATCATCATTCCCATCAACATTCTGATTTTCCGTCGCTTGATTCCACGCCATGTCGCGACCCAAGCCGCCCAGAGCGTGAGTATCCCGCTGCGCCAGATTTCGAAATACGTGGCAGCCAATTATGTGGCGGCCATCTTCTCCAATATGGCCAGTACACTCTTACCGCTGATTATCACTCAAGTACGAGGCGCGGAGGACAACGCCCACTTCTATCTCGGGTGGACAATTGCCAGTGCCTTGCAAATCATGACGACCAATATGGCCACCTCATTGACGGTCGAAGCCAGCCTCGACAAAGAAAACGTCAACAGCTATCGTCGCCGCGCCCTCATTGGCATCTATCGCCTGATTATTCCAGCAGCGATCTTGCTAATCATCGCTTCGCCCATCATCCTCCGCTTAGTTGGAGCAAGCTACGTCGCCGAAGGTGCACCTTTGATGCAGCTTCTCGCGTTAGCGGCCATCCCCAACGTCTACAATTCTGTTTTCGTGAGCATGGCGCGCACGCATAACCGCATCTCCGGCATCGTCTCCGTTTATGGGGCGAATGCCTTCTTGGTCTTGGGCCTCAGCAGTATCTTTTTGCCCCGCTTCGGCATTGCCGGTGTCGGCTTGGCTTGGGTCATTAGCCAGTCAGCCATCGCTCTAACGCTGATCATTCTGACGCGTTTACGTCCGCCGAAGCCGACGCCCGCTGTACCTGTAGTGAACACCGATGAAGGAGTGATGAGCTAATGGAACAGCAGTTTGATACCTTCATCTGTGTCCATTCGCGCGAGGTCGGCTATCTACTCGAGATGGTGCTGCGCTCCTACCGCCTGAACTTTATGCCCAAAGGCCGCCTCATCCTCATCACCAATGATTTGCCATACTTGCAGGAGTTCATCGGACGCATCGGCTTCGCGGGTGAAACCGTTCTCATGGACGACCGCGACTGCCTCACCGAAGAAGAAATGAAACTGCCCGGTTGGTTCCGCCAACAACTCATCAAACTGCGCTCATACGAATTCTGCCAGACGCCGAACTTCTGCTGCTTGGGCGCGGATACTGTCCTACTGCAAACCATTAACGAGTCCGATTTGACCGACAACGGCAAGCCAATTGTCTACTACGCCCATCACAAACTGCCGGACTCACACTACCGTTACGAGAAAGCGCGCGTGAATTACATTGGCGAAGTCCTTAAAGTCGAGCCAACCAAAGCCAAGCAGTACACCGATTTCATTAGCGATTTATTCTGCTTCAACCGTGATTATCTAATGAGCTTGAGTGCCTATCTTCAAGACCTCTATGGCGAGAGTCCCTACGTCAAATTGCTCCAAGGTATTCAAGATAAAATGGAGAACCGCAACAAATTCGGCGAGTGGACGCTCTACAGCGTCTACGTTCTCGATAAGCTCAAAGCCGACGTCACCCTACGCAATTCCGCCGAAGGCTTCTTATACCAAGCGCATAGCCCGTTATATTTGCGCCTCTTCCAGTTCAACACCAAGGTCGCGCACTTTGTCAGCAAAGACTTTGATGTGGACTACATCGCGCGTCAAATCGCCAAGCGGAAGCTGCCTTTGGCCTCCGTTCTCTAGCGCCTTATTAACCATTGGTTGAGGATAGTCGCAATTGATTTTTACTTCACCTATGCCTCTGAACTCCCCTCTCCAACGCATTGGAGAGGGGTTGAGGGGTTGGGGGTGAGGTTATTCACCCTCAGAATATTGAACCTACAGAGTAATGCGTTATTACGAGTGCGTTCATAACCGAAGTGACGCAGATTTCTGTTCAACGAGTAGCGAGTAATCCCCATATGAAATCACGTATCAGCATCTTCGCCCTACTGGCACTTCTCACCGTCGCCGTCTTTGCCACGAATCAGGGGGTTCAGGGGCAGGACACCAAAATACCGGATGGCGATCCGGGCAAAACCTATTACGCCGCCTTTCCAGTTGCCATTACCCTCGATGGCAAATTTGACGACTGGAAGGGCGTCCCGCGCGTCACCGTCAACACCGGCCCCATGATCCCCACCGATCCCGAAGCCCAAGGCGCGATGACTTTTGCCTCCGTCGCCGACGCCAACAACATGTACTTCTGGGTCGATGTGACCGATAAGCACATCATCGCCGGCACGCACGGCCCAAATTACTTCAACGAGGATTCAGTCGAGATTTACATCAACGGCACAAGTGATCTCACCGTCACCTCTTACATGCCTGGTATCGCCCAGATCACTATTCCTGCCGTCAACATCGGCAAATCCAGCAATCAGGTCATCCTCTATGGCAAGGATTGGGAAGCGGTCGATGCCAAAGCGGTCGTCGTCAAAACCGATACCGGCTATGCAATGGAAGTGGCCTTACCGCTAAAGAATGCCATTTGGTCGATCACCCCGGAGCAGGACAACAAAATTGGTTTCCAGATTCAACTCAACGGCGCGAGTCAAACTGACCGTGACCTCAAGCTAAGTTGGTCGGCTGCCGATACCAATGACCAGTCCTATCTCAACCCGAGCGTCTTTGGTCAATTGATCTTCCAACGCATCGGCGCAGATTTGCCCACACCGACACCACTCGCCGTGGCGCAGGCGATCGCGGGCAGCGGCTTTACTGTCAATGGGCCAGATATCATCGGGCCGGATGGCAAGCCGTTCGTGGCCAAGGGCGTCAACGTCAACGGACAAAATTGGGTTTGGCCGCGCAGCACCGTTGGCGATGCCAAGCTAATTGTCGATTGCTGGAAGTTCAATTTGGTACGCGTCAATTCCTTCCTGTTCATGGGACAGGTCAAATATCCGCAGTACACCACCAACAACGATCTCGACGCCATCATCAAAACCTTCACCTCGCAGCGCGTGGTTGTCGTCCTCGAAGCGCATGACCGCATCGGCGACTACTATCGCGGTGATGATCTCACCACCTTGGTCGCGTGGTTTAGCGACCTCGCCCGCAAGTACAAAGATAATCCCTACGTCTGGTTCGACATCGCCAACGAACCCGGTGGTCGCAAATCCATCGACTCCGATCAGTGGATTAACATGCATGGTCAGGTCATCAGCGCCATTCGTGATACCGCCCAAGCCAACAACGTCATCATCGTCGAAGGCGCATATGGTGGGCAGGACGCAGGCAACGCCGACGCCAACAACGTGACCGACAGCGCCGTGATCAAATATGGCAATCAAATCCTGCACTACGGCGGACGCACCTTCGGTAACATCGTCTTTAGCATCCACACCTATGACTTGTGGAACTATGGCGACGACAAGTTGGCGAACTACCTCGACCAAGTAAAGGCGCTCGGCTACCCGATGATTATCGGTGAGTACGGCAGCTATACCGATCAAGATACCAGTGCTATCGTGAAGACCGTGTTTGATACCACCGTGCCGCGTAACATCGGTCGTGTCGTCTGGCAGTGGGATGGCAGCGACCGTAATGATCTGACGGACAGTCAGGTAGAAGGTGGCGGTTGGGAAATCAACGATTGCTCCGTCCCCACCAACCTCAGCCCAATGGGCAAACTTGTCTGGGCGGATAATCACGCTCAATAACGGGAGCATGCCCGACCATCGAATTTCTTATGTAGGGGAGCACCTATGTGTGCTCCCACTGTGCTCCCGCCATCGCTTGCGGGCTATCAGCGGAGTGAGCCTGCGAATGTGCTGATGGGGCTTAGGGAGGGCTTTTCTCCGCTGTAATTTATAAAACCTCGTAATCCAGTACTCGTTCGGTAAACTGCAAATGCTCGCTTTTGAAGCTGCTTCAGCAAGCTTGTCTGGTGAGTAGCTGACGTGCTTTAACCGTCAGCGAGGCCTACGAGAGAAGGCTTTGAGTACCTGACAACTGAGGATAGACCACATCCTCAGACCACATCCCAACCATGAGGCACGCCGGATCGCACGCCGGATCGCACGCCGGATCGCACGCCGGATCGCACGCCGGATCGTTGATAATACTGTTCTTCAAGGTGCTGAATCTCCTCATGCCACTCCTTTACCTCAGCCCGAAGCGATTGGATTTGCTCTTTAAGGGCTTCTCTTTCAATTGGCCCCCAATAGGAATCATCGCACTGTATTATTTCCTGACGGCAGTAGGCAACCTCGCGCAGGTGCGCCTGAATCAGGCCTTGCAGATGCGCAATCATGAGCAAGATGTTAGATGTTTGAGTGATGGGTGTAAACATGGCAGATCCCAAATAGACCGATCATCAGAAAAATATTTTGAAGCCTTGATTTAACACCGAGACTTTTAATTGAACATTCCCCTGTGTTAGAACCCATTTCGGTTCTTAGCTCTTGTTTATAGAGTGGAAGTTTTTACTTTCAGTCGCTTGATGTGTCGGCGCAAACTTTGGATTTCAATCCGGCAGCCGAAAATCTCATCCTTGAGCGCTTTGGCCTGTTCTTGTCTAGAGCTACCTTGTTCGGATAGGCTCAATTTAACAAGTTTGGTTTCGCAGCTCATAATCTGCTCTTGTAAACGAAGTATTTGAGCGACCAGAACGTTAAGTTCGCGTAGGGAGGCGAGGTGAGAAATATAAGTCATAGGCTTCTATGCGCCCTCCATCATGCGAGGGTTTTTTACAGTTGTTGCCTTAAATTATCCATTATTCTGTTGGATTCGGCAATTTGAATATGTCCTCTTATTTGCTCAAATAGGGATGTGTAAAGGTTCTTTCGACTTCGGCTTAAGCTAGATTGTTGCGACAGAACATTGTTTGGGGCGTGAACGTTTATCCAATTGCTTTGTTGCTGCGCCAATTCTAAAATGGCATGGAGAGAAGATATGTCGCCGATATCGCTCGCATAGTGTTTCGCCGCGCATAAGAGATGATAGGAAGCCTCATAGTGACCATGATCAAATAACGCCTTATTGCAGGCGATGAGTTGGTCATAAAGAGTACTCTCGTTCATACTACCTCCAAATAATACTCCGTTTGGAATTGATCAAAATTACATTTCGTTTGGTAACATAATTTAGCTAGATTGTAATGAGCCGCTTGTCCTAGCAGCGCTGATGATGTTTCACTATTTAATACGGAGTATTCTGCCGTAGGGAGCACCTACATGTGTTCCCGTCTTATTCCCTCCATTGCTTGCGGGGGAGGGTTAGGGTGGGGGTTCTTTCTCCGCCCTAATTTGTGAAACGTCATAAGCACGAGACCTAAGTAAATGTGCTGTTCCTCATTGGATTCAAGTGCTGGTAGCACACCTTAAATTAAGGCCAAGCGAGGACTATATCGTTTAATTTTGGTTTCAATAAATAAACGTCACCTTCATAAATCGGGGTCATAGCGGCTCAATTTACCTGCTCTCACCTGTTTATCAGGTACTTTTCTTTGTGATTAAATGGTTTCCTCTATCTTCCACCGGCTTGACAATTTAGCCAAACCTTCCTAATCTAACAACCAACACCCTTCATACCCAGAGCATCCCTCATGGCCGTGAACACCCTCATCGAATTCCTTAATCTGGCTAGTCCACACTTCAAAGCCAATCCCTATCCAGTTTACGCCCAACTCCGCGCCGAGGCCCCCATCTATCGCATGACCCAGAACCGCCCCGCAGACCATCCACTCTGGATCATCACCCGCTATGGAGACGTATCCGCGGTGCTCAAAGACGAACGCTTCGTCAAAGACCTCAAAAATGCCCTGCCACCCAGCCAAGCACGCAAAGCAGATTGGCTGCCCGCCTTCTTCCACGTCATGGATAACAACATGCTGGCGATGGACGCGCCCGATCACACCCGCCTGCGCAGCCTCGTGCATAAAGTCTTTACGCCCGCTCGCGTCGAGCAGATGCACCTGCGCGTTCAACAGCTTGCCGATGATCTGCTGGATAAAGTCGCCAAAAATCGTCACTTTGATCTGATCCAGCATTACGCGCTGCCCATCCCGCTGACCGTCATCTGCGAAGTGCTGGGCATCCCCCTAAAAGACATCGATCAAATTTCTCGTTGGAAGCAGAGTCTCATGTCAGCGGTCTCCAACCCACTTCAGCGCGTGGGCCGCTTTTCAAACTTCATGGGATTTTTCAACTATATTCGTCGCATCTGCCACATGCGTCGCGTCGATCCCCAAGACGATCTCATCAGCGCGCTAGCCAAGGCCGATGACAACGGTGAGACGCTCAGTGATGCAGAACTACAAGGCATGGTGATTTTACTCTTGGTAGCAGGTCATGAGACAGCCGTCAGCCTCATCAGCAGCGGCACATTAGCCCTGCTCGAATTTCCCGACCAATTGGATCTACTGCGCCACAATCCAGCGCTCGTTAAATCCGCCACCGAGGAACTCTTGCGCTTTTATCCGCCCATTGAAACGGCTACAGATCGTTACGCGCGTGAGGATGTCACCATCGAAGGCGTCACCATTCCACGCGGCGGACACGTCCGCGCAGTCATCGCCTCCGCCAACCACGATCCGTCCCAGTTCGATAATCCCGAAGCGCTCGATATAACCCGCGAGAACAATAAACATCTCTCCTTCGGGCAGGGTGTTCATTATTGTATGGGAGCGCCTCTAGCTCGCCTTGAAGGTCATATCGCCTTCAACACGCTGCTCGCTCGGATGCCCAATCTCCGCTTGGACGTACCGCTTGAATCCCTCCGCTGGCGTCCCGGCCTAACCTTCCGTCGTCTCGAAACCCTCCCAGTGACGTTCTAAACTCAAACACAGCCATAAACTCTATTCCTTAACTACGATGTAGGCTTTCGTATGATTCCCTCCCTCGTGTACGGGGGAGGGCTAGGGTAGGGGTTCTTCGGATTTTCACAGCGGAATATCCTCGCCGCCGTGCGCCATCAGATGAAAATAGAGTCGTCCCATCTGTTCAGCGGACGGCTTCTCTTCGTGATCCAGCCACCACTGAATGAGACCGAATAACGATCCTGCCGCATGAGCCGCCAGAATTTCTGTTTTCAGGGCGTTACTTTCCTTCAGCGGCAGCAGCGCATTCTGTTGTAGATAATCTGCAAAATACCGTCGCATCAAATCGCCCATATTGATTGGGCCGGTTTCTCTGAAAAGCGCTTGATACAACTGCGGACGTTCCGCGATATGTTCAAAAATGCGGATGCTCCACGTCTGGTACAGATAACGATCTTTCTCACCTTCTTTTTCCGCTAGCTCAACGCTTATCTGTAATGCTTGCATCAATGACTGAAGGCTGGCTTGGAGCAAGCTGTCCTTATCCTCGTAATGGAGGTAGAACGTCGTTCGTCCCAAATTGGCGCGCTCAGTAATATCCTGAATAGCGATCTGCTGGTATCCGCGCTCCACAATCAGCGCGAACAACGCATCCTGTAGCAGTTGCCTCGTGCGTTGAATACGTCGGTCAACATGTTTTTCAGCCATCATTACCCTCATTTCCGCGTTCATTACTGAACAGTTTTCCGCATTTTGTTCGACTACTCCGCCGCAGTAGTCGTTTTGCTTGCAATCAGCTTTTTACCCATGTTACGATGCAGGATAATGAACAGTATGTTCACTAATGATCTTCGTGTCAAATCACAGAACATCCTTAAAAACGAGGGGTTGAAATGCAGGAAAAGGAAACAGCCGCGCCATTATTGACGCTAAACAATGGTGTGCAAATGCCCGTGCTTGGTCTCGGCGTCTATCAAAGTTCGCCACAGGAAACTGTCAGCGCGGTTGAAACCGCCATCGCTAACGGTTATCGTTTGATTGACACTGCCGCCACGTACGGCAACGAAGCTGACGTCGGAGAAGGCATTCTTCGCTGCGGCATTGACCGCTCGGAGATATTCGTCACCACCAAACTCTGGATTAGCGACTATGGCTACGATGCAGCGCTAAAAGCGTTTGACGCCAGCTTGCGGCACTTTGGCTTCAGCTATATTGATCTCTATCTCCTGCATTGGCCTGTACCCAGCGACTTCCAGAAAACCGTCGCCGCTTATAAAGCCGCCGAGCAGCTTCTTGCGCAGGGCAAAGTGCGGGCAATTGGCGTCTCCAACTTCAATCCCGCTCATCTCACCAACCTCATTAGGCAAACCGATATAATTCCCGCCGTCAATCAGGTGGAATTGCATCCCTATTTCATCCAATCCGCCGTTCGCGAGGCCAACGCTCAACACGGCATCATCACGCAGTCATGGTCGCCGCTGGGAGGCGTCAAGCGCTATCGTGCTGGAGATGCATCCCAAGCTCAAGATGTACTCACCGAACCAATCATGATCGAACTAGCGCGCACTCACAGGAAAACGCCCGCCCAAATCGTATTACGTTGGCAGCTTCAACATGGCTTCTCCGCGATCCCCAAATCCGTCAAACCGGAACGCATCGCGGAAAATTTCGATGTCTTTGACTTCACTCTAACACCTGAAGAAATGGCTTCGATTGACGGCCTCGACATCGGCCAGCGTGGCGCCCAAAACCCCGACCATGTGGATACCGAGCTCTTCCCCTTCACTGTGGAGGACGTTACCCGCGCTTTACGTGCCACTCAGAAATAAGATCCCTACAGGCGGCATCCGCATCACTAAGATACCGCTTTGAGACTCATCTCTCTGCCTTGATCTTGGCGTTCTCTGCGTCTCGGCGGTTAATCTGCATTTTTTGGTAGGTGTGTGAATACGCATTTTGAAATCGCTTTAGCTTTATGCGGCAAAAACGCTTTGCTCTATGGTTGAATGCATGAGCCGCTTTCTGAATCAAAAAGAGGCGCAACCGCGCCCCTCTTGAAACTTGCGACTGATAACTTGTAACTACTTGCCCGTCGTCAACCCATAGCCCACTGGGAACAACGCCCCATCGATGTCCTGCTTGAGCGTGGCCAACGGCACATCCTCCGCCGTGCGCGGATAGGTATGTGACAGTTTGCCCGTGAAGGGGAAATCGCCGAACAGCACATCCGCCAAACCCATCGCTTCCGTTCCCGGCAGCCACGCTGCAACGAAAGCATCCGCCTGCTCCAACTGCTGCGTGATAATCAGCGGGCGACCGGAGAGCATCATCACCACCAAACGCTGGCAGCTCTTGCGCATCCGGTTAATCAGTTCCACATCAGCGGCGGGCAGGTTCAAATCACCACGATCCCCCATGCCCTCGGCATAAGGTTGCTCGCCAATCACCACGATACCGATGTCAGTCTTATCAGCCGCGAATTGACCGTCCGCGCTGTACTCGACGGCGGTATCCTCACCCACAACCTTATGAATAGCTTCCAAAATGGTTGTACCGGTCGTGATCGCGCCCGACGCTCCCTGCCAGTCAATCGTCCAACCACCGCATTGGAGGCCAACGTTATTCGCGGCATCGCCCGCCACAAGGATGCGTGACAGCATCTTAGGCAGCGGCAGCAGATCGTGATCGTTCTTGAGCAGCACAGCGGACTTGCGCACAGCTTCGCGGGCCACAGCGCGATGCGCGTCTGATCCGAACTCGGTCAGCAGCGCCTCATCACCAAACGGACGCTCGAATAGGCCAATCGCCATCTTCGCCTTCAGAATACGGCGCACGGCATCATCAATGCGGCTCATCGGCACATCACCGCTTTCGACGGCTTGGGTCAACGTGATGATGAACGCCTTGTAGTCGAACGGCACCATAATCATATCCAAGCCTGCGTTAATCGAGGTGACCACGCTGGTGTAATAGCTGCGGTCAATCTGGCTGACGGCCATCCAGTCGGAGACGACAAAGCCCTCAAAGCCCCATTCGTTTTTCAGTACGTCGGTAATTAGGTACTTTTGGGCGTGCATCTTCAAGCCCTGCCAGCTAGAGAAGGAGATCATGACGTTCAGCGCACCGGCCTCAATCGCGGCCTTATACGGCGGCAGATGAACCGTCCGCAGCGTCGCTTCATCAATGTCTGCGTTGCCTTGGTCGATGCTGTAGCTGTCACCGGGCGCTTGCCAGTTCCCCATCAACCAATCATAGGTAACGGTCGAACCCCACTTGGTTCCACCATCGGCCACGAAGTGTTTAACCGAGGGCAGGATGCCCCCCGTGATCAAACCTTTGGCATAAGCCACGCCCAACGGCAGCACAATATCGGTCGCTTCGCCGTAGCCTTCGTAGATGCGCCCCCAACGGATGTCTTGCGGGATGGAGACCGCAGGCGCGAAATCCCAATGGACGTTGGTCGCCAGCAGTTCCTTGGCGGTCGTCTCCGCAATCCGTTGGATGAGATCAGCGTCACGGGTCGCACCTAAGCCGATGTTATGTGGAAAGATCACCGCGTCTTTGACATTGCTATGTCCGTGAACAGCATCCACACCGTAGATCAGCGGGATACGCAGCCGGGTTTGCTGGCCAGCTTCGAGGAACTCCCGCACCATAGCCGCCCAATTGGCAGGCGTATTGGGTGTCGGGTTACCACCACCACCGCTCAACACCGAGCCGATAAAATATTCAGTGACGTCCTTCGGGGTGATGCTGTTCTTCTCAACCTGCGTCATCTGACCAATTTTTTCGGCCAGTGACATCTGGTCAAGCAAGGCGTCAACCTGTGCTTCGTCGGAGCGATTTGCGGGTCGGCTTTGGAGCGATACGGTCATAGGATATGCCTCAATATTTTAGGTGTGATTTGAAATCCAATTGGAATTGCGGACGCGAAGAGACGTCCTACAAAATATTGGTTTAATAAGAACCTATTATACGCGATTGCCATTGAAATAGGGAACAATCAGGCGCGAGGGCTATCCACCAAAGACTTGCTCGACGATGCCTGCCAAGCGCATCATGCCTTTGGTCACTGGCGGCAAGACCAACGCCCCACGGATCAGGTTGAGCGTGTCGCGGCTGAAATCGAGGAGTTGGTAGGTCGTCTTATAGTCCGGCGAACGGTCACTAATCCAGAATAGGAGCGTCATCAGATAGGCCACATACAACAGCATTCCCATCGCTGCGATTTGGTCGGGCTTCTTCGGTGTATCACTGGCCTCGGAGACCAGCTGCTCAAACACGCCTTTCATCTCCGCACGGATGTCCGCTGTGCTTTCGCCCAACACGCCATAACGCGAATTGGGATTGAGCGCTCCGCCGAAAATCCCCTGCCACACCGGACGATACGGGGTGATTTCCTTCATCACCTCGGTCATGATCTGGTAGAAGCGCTCGGCAATCGGTTCTTTAGGGAGGGCATCAATCCGCGCTTTGGTGTTCACCGCCAACTGCCGGTACAACTGGATGACCACCACTTCCTTCGACTCGAAGTAGCGGTACGCCAAACCGAGCGAACACTCTGCCCCAGCGGCAATGTCGCGCATGGTCGTTTCTTCGTAGCCTTTTTCCATAAAAAGTTTGACGGCAGTATCAAAGATGCGTTGACGGGTTTCCTGCGCTTTAGGCGTCAAAACTGGCTGCTCGCTGGTCATAATCCCTCTGCTGAACGTGTTCAATTCGGCCGCTACGATAACACGTTCACCGCCGCCTTGCGAGAGGTGGTCTTCTTAAACGGCTGATCAAATTGATCTTTAGTGCCGACGAAAAACGTCGCATATGTATTACCAAAATTGTCACCACCGATCCCGCCACCCCAAATCATTGCATTATCGTCCCACCATTTGTCAGATAATTGGCTGCGTTTACCGTCGACAGTATAGCTGTAATAGTCATCGTCAGTCGCTGACCCATATTCGACGTCTGACGAGGTTCTCAATATGCCATTTGCGGGAATGATAAGTAAATAATGCCCATCTTCGATGGGGAGTGGTGGTGCGCTTGCTACCTGATAATAGACTTTAACCTCGCCTATATAACCAGCGGGTATCAAGTAGCGGTCAGGGCGACGACCTTTCTCTATCATCGGCGCGCTCCACCCCCATACTGCTGCGAGAATGACCAATATCGCAATTACTAACCGTCGTAACCAAATCATGATGTGCCTTTCGCGCTGCTATAAGTGGGGATTTGCTTGAGTTGGTCTATCGTGTAATCCGCGAAGGCAGGGCTGACGGCAAACACAGCAATGGAGATGATCGCCGCAGGGATAATACCGAAATAGCTAAAGGCGGACATGAGATATATGAACGCAATCAGGAAATCAATTGGCACAACGACTATTCGGATACTGCCGATATAACGCGAGCGTTCAAGCGAAGGCGAGTTGAACCACAACCGCGTCATGCCCGCCAGCAATAAGCCATCCAACAAACCGAGTGCCGCACCCATAATCGTACCAATCAGAACGCCGTAGACTGCTCCAGCATACGCCGCGAAGAGGATGCCCAGCACGACACCTGTAATCCCACCATAAAGCAGCCCGCGCCAGAATGCCCACCAGATGAGTTTGAGCCAGAGCATCATGCGCTCCATCAACTGCTAACCTAATCGTCACCAGACAATTTGTGCTTCACGCGACGTACGGAACTCAGGATGTTCTCGTTCCCAGAATTCGTTTGCCGCATATGCCGGGAAACGCCGCGCAGTACCGATAGATGCCAGAGCCGCGATGACAGCCGGAGCAATGGTGAATATGGACGTGCCAAAAAAGATGCCCAATAAAATGAGGCAGGTCACCAACGACAATAGGGCGGTGACAGTTGCAGCTTTACGGCGAAGTTGCGGTGTGTCCTGCATGGGAAGGTTTCGGCGTACGAGAACAGCAAGCGCAATACCGTTGATGACGCCTGTTATCAGTCCCAAAATACCACCGATGACAGCGCCGAACACTGCACCTAAGATCAAGGCAAGGACCGTACCGAAGAATCCGCCTAAAACGATCCCACTCAGGAACGTACGCCAAATCATCCACCATGCCAATTTAATCCAGATCATGATGCCATCGCCCCTATATGAATTTGCAACCGATCAATCAACGCCTACCGGATCGTACTGTTCGTTAAGATGAACACGTTCACTTTCGTTACGATAAAAATTAGTGAACACGTTCACTTACTGTCAAGATAGCATGATTTGAAGCTGAAAGTCAAGTATCCTATAGCAATCCGATCAGGCGCTTGTATCTTGCAGATGATGCCTGTAGACTACCTCCATTATGAAACACAATCTCTCACTTCACCTCCATAAAACGACTGAACTCTTGCTCGTCCTTTCGGTTGGCCTCTTGTTTCTTGCAGGTTGCACCTTTGGTTTTGACCCAAATGCCTCATCCGGTTCATCGGGCGGGAATAACAATGGCAGTGGCTCGGTTGATCAAGGTGGTGACATGGCGCAAGTCACGCGCATCATCGATGGCGATACAATTGACGTAAAAATGTCCGACGGCACAACCGAACGCGTGCGTTACGTGGGCATGAATACGCCTGAGCGCGATGAGGTTTGCTACAGCGAAGCCACGCAAGCCAACACCCTTTTTGTCAGTGGCAAAACCGTGCGGATGGTCAAAGATGTCAGCGACCGCGACGTTTATGGGCGATTATTGCGCTACATCTATGTAGGGGATTTGTTTGTGAACCGCGCCTTGGTCGAGCAAGGCTATGCCGAGGCTGTCCTCTACGAGCCGGATCACGAACACTACAACGAATTTGTAGATCTGGAAAAACAAGCGGCATCGGGAAATCGTGGTTGCCATCCGAGCGGCATCTTCAACGACGGCAGCTATACCCGTTAAATACAATCGAACCGCCAAGACGCCGAGAGCGCCGAGTGTTAATGATAAGATTTCACTCCTAGGCCTCGACCTAGACTGGCGTACACGCCTTTTACGCGCTCAAACTCTCGCATTTGAAGCTGCTTCAGCCAGCTTGTCTGGTGAGTAGCTAGGCTGGCTTTAGCCCCTAGCGAGACAAGCAAATTTGTCATTAGTACAAATAAGTTTCTTTTATCCCCTATCGAAGCCAACGTAAATATCCTTTACTCAAATGTTCTGAAATTAACCCCAGTCAAGTTTTGGTTGCACCTCTTATCACAGTTTAGATTAACCCCTTAGCGTGGCTAAATACTTCTTGTGAAATTTATCCCTTTACCGCTCTTGTAGATATGCCTGCTAAAAGCCTGTAACCTTAAGGCCATCTCACCGGATGGGACATTCGTTTACTTTAAGTTGGGGAAGACACATGAAGTCTAAGGTTATTTTGTTGGTAGTGTTTCTGAGCGTTTTAGTTCTGCCTTTTAGCCGGATCATGGGCGCTGATGATAAAGCGGATCTGGACGCCGTTAAAACATTTTTATTGGGTAAAGCTAAAGATCTGGCAGACGCCAGCGAAGAACTGACCAAGAGCACCGATGCTTATTATGACCTCGCCAAAGAGGCCAATTTTGATTACGCCAAGATGTGGAAAGATCATCCGAAAGAAGTGGCCGAAGCGTTAGACGGTGCAAAGAAGCAGTGGATGGTCGCCAGCCCCATTTACGAACAAATGGAAGGCATCGTGGGCGGCGTGCCCAGCCTGAGCCAATACGACGCGGTGATCGACGCCTCGCCCACCGGCAAAGAAGATCCTGATAACGCCACCGATTTCACCATCGACTTGCCCAGCGGCGACAAACTGGAGAAGCCCGGTGCGTTGTTTAACCTGTTAGAGTCCGATCTTTGGGGTTATTATCCTGAAGATATCGAAGTGGATAAGGTTGATTTGAATGGCGACGGCGAGATCGGTTTCGGTGAATCGCTGCCGGATGCCAATCTGGCTAAGGGTGGCGCGGATGCCCTCGCTATGTACTCGGCTGAATTGCTCAAGGCCGCTGGCGAATGGAAGCCGACCGAATCGGACGCCTTCACCGCCTTGGTCGTGATGATCCCGACGATGAATGATATGTTCGGCGCGTGGAAAGAATCCCGTTTTGTCGAAGGTGACAAGGCGACTGGCAAGGCCTTCAGCGTCATTTCACGTCTCTCAGACATGAATGACATTCTCGGCAGCATCCAAGTCATTTACAAGGGCGTTGGGCCGCTGATCGAAGCCAAGAATAAAGAACAGCACGACCAAATCAACCAAGGTCTGACGGATTTGAAGAGCTTCGTGGACGACTTGTATACACAAGAAAATGACGGCAAGCACTTTAAGCCGGAAGAAGCCGACTTGTTTGGTACGGAAGCCCAAGATCGCGCTGAAACGATCACCGGACAAATCACACAGGCAGCCGCCTTACTGGACATCAACATTCAACAATAGGTGAATGACTCTCGCTCGATTATTAAAACGGGTGTGTAGCCTCGCGCTGCACATCCGTTTGGCTTGAAGTTAGGCAATGAGGACATCATTATGAAGCGGAACGGTCTGATTATTGGGATCATACTTGCCTGTGCGCTGGTATTTTTTGCTTTACCGGTCATGGCACAGGACAGCAGCGATACGCCGCAAGCCAACGCCGAACAGGTACGCCAAGATTTATTCACGGTGCAGAGTAAATTGCTGATGGGCGATCAAGCCGCAGCCAGCCAAGCCCTCACCGATGCCACCACACTCTACCAATCCAGCCTGAAACCCATTTTCAGCAAGTCCCTCCCACAGATCGCCTCCGACATCGACAAATCGTTCCAGAAAGCCAGCGATGCCGTAAAAGCCAACGACCAACTGACGCTCGCCATCATACGCGGCGCCATTTGGACGAACTTCCTCAAGGCCAGCAGCCAACTCGCCGTCCAAGCCGTAAAAGCCAACGACGGCAAGAGCGCCAGCGAATGGTTACTCCTCCGCGAGTTCACCGCCTCGACCAAATTTAGCCGCCCGAACGCCGACGCGACCAAAGCTATCCAAGCTTTCATCGCTGGACAGGGCAAAGCGGACGACACTATCGCCGCTATCCAAAATGATCTTCTTGATAGTTACCAAGCCCAGCTAACCGGTAGCCTCGCCGACGCGGATGACGCCCATCGTAACGGTTTCGCCCTGCGCCAAGCGGAAGAAGTCGGTTTGGCAGTTGGTTATTTCAATATTCTCTCCGATAAATATGCCGAGCAGCGCGGTGCGGACACACTGCAAAAGACCAACACGGTTTTTGATGCCTTGGAGCGCGTTGCCGTCAGTGGTGACAAATACAGTTATGAACTGGATATGGAATCCATCCAAGCCGCTTTGAAGGGCTTCCGTGCTGCGCCCCTGAGCGAGACCGACCAAGCGCGTCGCGCAGGTCAAATGATCCGCTTTGTGGATCTTGTGTCCGTCGAATATCAACGTGGCGTCTATAACGGGGTCGTCACCAAGGACATCGAAATTCAGGAAGCCACTACCTTCCTCGAAGCCTCAACCGCCGCCTTCAACGACATCTCGCTGACCTTGGAGAAGACTGACGCCACCAAGACCAACGAAGTCGCCTCGCTGTTGGCGAAGATGAAGACGCAAATCCAAACCGTCGCCGATCCCACTGCGCTCAAAGCCAGCGGCGATCAAATTCAGACCATTCTCAAGGACTTCGTTCCTGCCAAGTGGCAGCAGGTCGCCACCACCTCGGACATGGACGTCATCTTGTCAGTACTCGATCAAATTCCGGTCGCCGTTAAGGGCAACCAATATGATCTCGCCGAGTCCGCTCGCTTGGAAGCTTATGGCTTCATGGAACTCGGTATGGAGCAGCAGCTACGCGGCTTCGCACCGGATATGGCCGCCGAGATTGAAGGCTTATTCTGGCAGGGCGGCACGATGCCCCACGATGGTGATGATGCCGGTTCCGGTGATGGCGTCACACCCGGCTTGGCCTACTTGATCGCCACCCGTGCCCCGCTCGAAAGCATCAAAGCAACGATGGCCATCCTCAAGACCCGCTTTACCCAAGCGCAGGCCATTGTGGACGCGGGCAAATCCACACCGACCGTGGTTGTCGGCAACTCGGCCATCATCGTCTTCCGCGAAGGCTTGGAAGCCGTGCTGATTTTGGCCTCGCTGCTGGCAAGCCTCCGTACTCTCGAAGAGCGCAAGTTCCGCCGCCCAATTATTATGGGCGCGGCCTTAGCCTTTGGTGCAACGGGCATCACATGGTGGGCAGCCAATGCCCTCCTCCAAGCTATGCTCCCGCTCGGTGAACGCTTGGAAGCCGTCGTCTCGTTGATTGCCATCGGCGTCCTCCTGCTGATTACCAACTGGTTCTTCCACAAAGTCTACTGGACAGGTTGGATGGCCGGCTTCCACAGCAAGAAGCGCACTATCATCGGCGGTGTGGCCGTGATTACCATCAGCCAAACCCTCGGCTTGGTGATCTTGGGCTTCACCAGCATTTACCGTGAAGGCTTCGAGAGCGTTCTCTTTATGCAATCGCTGGTGCTGGAAGCAGGCATCGGTGTCGTGCTGCAAGGGGTGTTGCTCGGTTTGATCGGCGTTGCTATCGTCGGTGTGATCACCTTCACCCTCCAACGCAAGCTGCCTTATAAGAAGATGCTGGTTGTAACCGGCGTCCTCATCGGCTTCGTGCTGCTAACGATGGTTGGTAACACCGTCCATGTGATGCAGGTCGTCGGCTGGCTGCCCATCACCCCGATTGTCGGCCTCAACCTACCGCTGTGGATGGGTCAATGGCTGGGCGTCTTCGCCACGTGGCAGGGCATCGGTTGCCAGATTGGCGCGGCAGTCTTCGTCATCGGCAGCTACTTCTGGGCGGAATATATCAATAAGCACCGCCGCGAGAGCAAGCCCGCTGTCAAAGGTGCCAAGGAACAACCGGAAGCCGTTGTGGCCTCCAGCATCGAGTCGCACGCGTAAGCCTCAACCTCAAAATAGAGATGTTCAAAATAGGCAGGGTTGCTCCTGCCTATTTTATTGCCTGTTACCGAAAGGCGGATGTGACGCTCCATCGGCCAATATTCCGCTGAATTGGCGGGCGGACATGAGGGAGACTGGCGCCGAATGGACATTTGATGTTGGCGGGATGCTCGGCTCGTGCCGCTGAATTGTCAGTGATTCGGCGGATGGCTCGGCTAATGCCACCGCGTCGCCATTGTCCATGTCCATGCAGCGGATTGGAGCGAGACTGCCGCCGAATTTGCAAAGGGAGGCTTCGCACAGACACGAAGGCTGAAAGCCTCAAAGATATAGCTGACAGTAGGTAGGACTCCATTAAGTGGTGGAGGGTAAAGTTGAACGTACCGACCCACCCCCTCCCGCTACCTTGCGCTACGCTCAGTCACGGTCGCCGAAGCATCAGGGAGGAGGCACGCCGCCTCCCTACAAAAACAGATGTTTAAAGGATGTGAAATTCTCCACCGTTTAGTGTGGTGTTACCTGACAGTAATCCGTATATCAGGGTAGTGGTCAAATGGTAAGTGATAAGATTAACCCCTAACCCCAGCCCTACATCAGCAACGTTCGCAGGCTCACTCTGCTGATAGCCGTACACAGGGGAAGGGAGCAAATACAGGATTTTCTTCGTATCGCTTACTTTGCAACCACTACCTATATCAGTATAGCACAAAAGTTCGCAAAAGGTGGTTTGAGTTTTCTAACCCGCTTATCCATAATTCCGGTTATTGTGTTGCCTCTTGCCGCCCTTTATCGTTA
Source organism: Scortechinia acanthostroma (assembly GCA_011319215.2). NCBI lineage: Eukaryota > Fungi > Ascomycota > Sordariomycetes > Coronophorales > Scortechiniaceae > Scortechinia > Scortechinia acanthostroma. The sequence continues at coordinate 21,660 of JAABUG020075471.1, forward strand.
TCCTCATATCATCCTATCCACAATTGGATGAGTCATTATGTCCCCAATCGCCCTTGTTGCCATTGATATGGATGGCACATTACTCAACAGCCAAGGTGAAGTTTCACCGCGCAATGCCGACGCCATTGGACGTTGCGTCAGCCGCGGGATTCATATCGTCCTCGCCACCACGCGTACGCCGGAACGCGTCGCCCAATACTGCCGCCAATTGGGCATTCATTCCCCGATGATTTGCACCAACGGCGCACAAATTTGGGCTTCACCTGATGGCCCCGTTTGGCATCATCGCGCAATCTCAAGCGCAACCGCTTTAGCTATCGCGAATTTTGCCGACGAACGGGGTTGGGGACTCAGCACGATGGTCAACGGCATCACGCATTGGAAGCAGCGCGAAGGACAAGCACTCGGCCTCTCACGCCCGGGCTTGATGATTGTCGAGCGCAACGCCGATGCCATCACCGGTGAGCCAATGCGGATACTGGCGCACGAGGTCGAGGCGATCCAAGCGATTCACACGTTGTGTCAGGAAGAATATGCAGACGAATGCAGCGTCGAGATTTTCTATGAGCCGGATGGCGCGCTGCACTCATTGGCGATCCTCGCGCCCCACACCAACAAGCGAACTGCGCTGGAACAGGTTCTCGCACACTTAGCGATCCAACCCGAAAATGTCATGGCCATTGGCGACAACCTCAACGATCTGCCCATGCTCACCTACGCCGGCTTTCCGGTCGCGATGGGCAATGCCATCGAGGTCGTCAAACAGGCGGCTAAAGTTATCGCGCCCGATAACGATCATGATGGCGTGGCGTGGGCGCTTGAAACTCATGTCCTGACGGCATGAAGATAGATCAACTGTCTGATTAGTCCGTCCATCGGCTTTCGTATAATCTGGAAAAGCAGATATTTATTTGAGCAGATGATGACACGAGCGATATTACGAAAAATCCTTTCGAAGTGCCTTTGGATTGGTCGAATAGCCCCGCTAATCGCGTTGATGTTCTTTCTCAAGCCGGCAGTCGCCTCTGCGCAAGCGCCTGTTCGTAACGTCTTTACCATCGCCTATTTGGATTCGACCGCGCCTGCCGCAGTCAACCAACTGAACCAAGCGTTTATTAACGATCTACACTTAGCTTCGCGCTGGCATGGTTACGACCATCCAGCTAATCCCGCCGCACTCAATTATCAAGTTTATAACGGCAGCATCATTGATCTGCTCGAAGTGCCACCCCACCGCGCCGACAATGATGCCTTCGATTACGCGGCAGTTTATCAACGCTTTAATCTGTGCGCGCTCATTCAAGCCAATCAGGTGGATGAGGTTTGGGTGTGGGAAAATGGCAATGGTCACGCCGAGGAATGGGTCACAAACGGGCCAGTCTGGTCAATGACCAAAGGCATGAACGTACCCAATTGCGGACGCACCATTTCGACCTTGAACCTCAATTACACGCTGCCTGTGGATTATGCTCTACACAGCTTTGGTCATCGCATCGAGGGTGCGATGATGAATAACCGTGCCTGCGATTTCTACACCGAAACCTATCCTTGGACGGGTTGGCCGACCTATTGCGCGAGTACAGTCAGCGATCGGTTAGGATTTGTAGCGCGTCCCTTCGCCGGCAATAACAACATCGGCGTGTGTGGCGATGTTCATCATCCACCGAATATCCTTGATTCACGTGAGTACATCTACGACGATATGACCACCGTGCAATCCCATTGTAAAGATGTGCAGTGGAATGGAACCTCAACTGTCAGCAGCTTTAATTGTACCGAGTGGGGTTGCACGCAAGGCGGTTATATGATCTGGTGGATGCAAAATATCCCCGGCATTGGCAACAACAGCCATGATCGGCTTGGCAGACCGATGCCCAATTGGTGGAATTACCTCTTTGATATTTCCGCTGCTCAACTGCCACCACCCGCGCAAGGCACAGGCTTATCCGGTGAATACTTTAACGACGACTCGTTGACACATTCGGTGTTCACCCGCAACGATCCAACAATCAACTTCTTTTGGGAAGATGCTTCACCCGACCCCCGTTTGCCCGATGATGGCTTCTCGGTCCGTTGGACAGGGCAAATCCAACCGGCTTATAGCGAAACCTATGTCTTTTACGCCTATTCAGATGATGGTGTGCGGTTGTGGATCAATAACCAGTTGATCATCAATGATTGGGTTATTCGCAGCGGCAGCGAAAGCACCGCCAAGATTAATCTGATCGCGGGTCAGCGCTACAACATCAAACTAGAATATTTTGATGAAGGAGGTTTGGCAGAAATCCGCCTCGATTGGTCAAGTGATACCAATCCGCGCCAAGTCGTGCCGAAGGATCGCCTTTATCCGCCGCCCGCATCCCCGCCGAATGCCGCGCCGCAACTCAACTATCTCACCTCTGGCACAGTCACCCTCACGTGGAACCGGATCAATTGGGCAACGGGTTATGAATTGCAGGTGGCCAAGAATAATCTTTTCACGCCCACTGTTTATGATAACAGCAGCATTTCGCCCAACAATCTAAGCCTGACCTTACCCATCACATTGGAAAGCGGCCTCTATTATTGGCGGGTGCGGGCCAAGAAACCGGATGGCACTTGGAGCAACTGGAGTAATTTCGACTCTTTCCAAGTCGCATCCGGCAGTTAACAAGGCGGAATTAATCGCTATCAGAGAGCGAATGATTTGGCTCCCACAACTCAAAGCGGTTGCCTTCGGGATCAGTCGCCCAGCCGAAGCGTCCATAACTATCATCCTCGACTTTGTCATCTACAGGCACGCCCTTGGCGCGTAACTCGGCCAGCAAACTATCCAAATCATCCACAATGTAATTAATCATGAAGGGCGCATTGGACGGTTCAAAATAAGGCGTATCTGCCGGAAAGGGATTCCAAACGGTGATCGTTTCAGGGTTATCGGCCTGCTTCCACCAGAAAGCGACATGTCCTTCCGTTTCGGGGACAATACCCAGATATTCCTGATACCACGCGCGCAGCTTAACCGGGTCTTTCGCCTTGAAGAATACCCCACCAATCCCCTTAACCTTTGCCATGTTTAATCCTATCCCCAAGTGTGTTGATAGGGACGTAACGTGCTACGTCCGATATTTGCGCTGTGATGTCGACTCGTTACACCGCCGGACTCATCTCCAAATGAGCCGCCCCACCGTCAACCGATGACGCCGGCGGAAGCTGTTCCGCCAACCGTACCAACTGCTGGCTGATGGTTTGCGTTTGCAGCAGCATCGTGTTGGCGACGCGCTCCATCCGCTCTACGCCGATGCTCATCTCATCGAGGCCATCCGCCTGCTGACGAATAATGTCATGAACCGAGGTCACGACCTTTTGCGCCTCGCTCACTTGCTCCATCAATTGGTGCATCACGTTATCGGCATCGGTCGCCACATTCACACCCGCGTCCACCTGTGCCAAGCCCTCATCAGTCGCGCGGATCGCCTGCTTCATTGCCGTTTGGATTTCTTCCAAGATGGCCCGCACTTGCCCCGCCGCCTGTGTCGATTGGTGCGAGAGCGAACGCACCTCATCCGCCACCACCGCAAAGCCGCGCCCATGCACACCCGCCCGCGCCGCTTCAATCGAAGCATTCACCGCCAACAGATTCGATTGGGTTGCGATTTCACTGACCGAACCGATGATGCTGTCGATGCGTTGGGCAAATTGCGCCAGCGTGCGGATGCTCTGGGCGACCGTCGCCACTTTTTCGCGGATACCTGCCATCTCATCCATCACTTGTTGCAGCGCTACACCGCCGTTGGTGACGTTGGTAGCCGCTTCACGCGTGGTATGGTTCACGTTGCGGCTGTAGGCTTGCATTTGTTCGCCCGCCGTAATGGATTTGCCCAGTAGTTGGTTGGTTTGTTCGGCCAGTGAGACTTGTTCCTGCGCGTTGATCTCTTGCTGCGTAACCGATTGTTGCAGTTCCGCCGTCGAAACAGAACTCATCGCTGTCGAACGAGCGGGGCGGCGTTCGGGCTGCGCGGCTGCTACTGGCGCGGCTTCAACGGCTGCGGTGGGTTGCGGCGTGCGCCACACGGCGATGATGCCCAATCCGCAAATCAGCGCGAAGCCCACCCAACCGGGGAAAACATCGGGGCGTAGGAGAAACATCACCAAGAAAATGGCCGACATGCCAACAAGGACGAGTAACCATTGTTGGCTGCTTAAGGCACTGGATTTCGGTCGCTGCATAATAGGCACTCAATACTGGTAGACAATATTGATTTCATCTTACGCCCAATTTAGATGCAGCCGACCTTGAGTTTATCGAATAACCTATTTTTCGGTTTTCGGTTTTTTACTATGGCCGTTCGATCCACCATCAGCGAGGGGGATCTCAAAGCCGAAGGTGCTTCCCTGCTTGTACACACTCTGGAAGTACATGCGCCCTTTATGTCGCTCGATAATGCTCTTGACCAGATGTAAACCCAACCCTGTGCCATTGATGCCACGTGTTTCTTTGGTCTTCACGCGGTAGAACGGTTGGAAAAGATTTTCCTGTTGATCGTCAGGGATGCCGAAGCCGTTATCCTCAACCGTAAAAGTGGCGCAGTTGTCCTTTTCAGTCAGGCGGACAATGATCTTGCCCCCTTCAGGCGTGTATTTAACCGCGTTCGTCATCAAATTAATGACGGTTTCAGGCAGCAGGAAGCGATCCGCATTCACGTAGCTGGACGGCCCTTGAGTATCCAACTCAAACGTTTGCCGCTTGAGCAGCGCCTGTGGCCTGACTTGCTTAAACGCCTCGCTAATCATCTGCTTCAGATCAACACGGTCGGCAGCCAGCTCACGACCCGCGGCGATGCGTTCCAGCGTCAGAATATCGCGGGTGATTTTGTCGATGCGGTTGATCGAGTCTTTAATCATAGCGATTTGATCACGGTTGCGGTCGGTGAACTGCGCTGCCATTTCATCCGTTAGCATTTGGATGTAACCCGAAATGACGCCCAACGGATTACGCAGGTCATGGGCCGCGATGCGGATCATCTGCGTCTTGAGTTGTTCGAGTTCGGTCACCTGCTGGTACAAATCGGTGATCTCCGCCAGATGATTTTCAGTCGCCAAGTGCAGCCGCGCGTTATCCAGTGCCGAAGCGATACGCACCGTCAACACCTTGAGGAAGTCGAACATCGGACGGGTGAAGATGCCCGCCTCCGACGTTTGCACGTTGATGACACCAATTAGCCGATCTTGCGAGACCAACGGCAGCGTCATCTGTGCCCGTGTATCAACCACGTTCGGCATATAATCGGGGTCGAGATTGACGTCGGTAATCAGTTCAGGCACCGCCCGCCGTGCCACCCGCCCCACAATCCCCTTCGTCAACGCGATGGACATGCCAATCATGGAGGGTGGCAGCGTCCCCACCACATGTGCCACTTTGAGCTTATTATTTTCGAGGACGTGAATTGCACCCGCGCTCGCTTGGCTGATGTTCACAGCGGCGTCCAACGCAATCCGCAGAACATGCTCAAAATTCAGGCTTTCCGTCAGTTCCATATCCACGCGCCGGATGATCTCCAAGCGGTTGATGTAATCGTTGCGCTCGGATTCTGTCCGCTTGCGAACATCAATGTCGCGTCCGATGGATTGAAACAGCGTCAGCTTGCCGTCCATATCGTAGCGCGGCGTGTCTGTCCACTCGAACCAACGCAGCGAGCCATTGGGCATCTTAATCTGGTGTTCGTATTGGAAGGCTTTGCCGGTGATGCCGGATAGCTCAATGCGTTTCAGAATATCCGCATGGAACTCCTCTGGCACGTCCTCCAAAATACTGCGCCCGATAAAATAATCATGCGCTTGCCCGAACGCCCTACAAACCGACTCGTTCACGAAGCTAAAGAGATGATCGGGCGAGTAACGGCGAATCATCTCCGAATGTTCTTCGACCATCGTCCGGTAACGTTCTTCAGAGAGCCGCAGCGCTTCTTCCGCCCGCTTACTCTCGGTGATGTCGGACATGATACCGTCCCAAGCGTTGCCACCATCGGGCAGATGCGTCGGACGCGACTCGATCCGTCGCCAACGGCGCTCACCATTAATGATGACCGCGCCCTCCCAGCGGAAGACTTGCGGCTCTGCCAAATTCGTCTTGACCAGCTTGTCATACTTGACGCGATCTTCTGGCGTAATTTGCTCGACCAGCAAGTTCGCATCTTCAAGCACTGCTTCGGGGTCTAATCCGGTGACGTCTTTGCAGCGTGGGCTGAGGTATTCGTAGTAAGGTTTGTTCTGGCCGTCGCGCCGGATGCGATACACCATCCCCGGCATGTTCGCCACCAATTGATCGTAGCGATTATTACTCTCACGTAAGGCCGCTTCCGCACGCTTGCGCACATAAATATGCTCCAGCGCGCTAGCATACGATTCGAGCAATTCAATCTGATAATCTTGGATCGGTTCATGCCGTACAAGGTTATCCGCCGACAGCCACCCCATGACGCGATCACCATTCCACATCACAGCGATCGAGTTCCATCCGTGACCGAGCACATCGCCTTCGTCACCATAGAGTGGGGCATTATCACGGATGCTCACCCGCTTTTTGCCGCGTACCAATTCGCTCAACCAGTCAGAGAACATCGACAGTGGACGCACCAGATCACGCTCGTCACGCAAGTTTCCATCATTGTCCGTCCCAAACGTACCATGAATCATCTCAGTGCGTTCGTCGTATAGCAGCAGGCCTAGGCGATCAAAATTCAAGCGCTTGAGTCCATATTCAACCGCGCGTTTGCAAATCTCATCCACCGAATCGATATCCACCAACTCGATGTTGATTTCATTCAGCGCCCGCTGATATTGCAGCGACTTCCGTGACTTCTCCTCGCTTCGGCGCAACGCTTCCTCGTTCTCGATTTGTTCGGTCACATCACGGATGAGACCCAACACGCGTGTAACCCGCCCCTTATCATTCCACTCAAACGGCGTATTACGGATGTGCAGCCAACGTAAACCGCCATCCTTATGCCGCATCCGGAACGTATCTTCCTGCAATTGGTTTCGCTTGAGCGAGCGCAGCTTTTTGATGCGTTGATTGTAACGCTCGCGGTCTTCAGCGATGACGATCTCCACGCTGTCGCTGACCGTCATGCTGTTGACTTCATCCTCAGAGTAACCCAGCACAGTCGGCAGAGGATGATTAGCGTAGACATTCTTCCAGCTTTCGAGGTCAAGCACATAAACCATATCAGGAATCGTGTTATTAATCTGCTCGACGAAGAACTGGCTTTCGCGCAACTGCTGTTCGATCCGCTTATGTTCACTCATATCTAAAGCGGAACCGAGCATCCTCAAGTCGCCACCGATTTCCGCCCATGTCACCACCACATCCAACCAAGCGATAGAGCCGTCCTTCCGGATAAAACGCACTTCTGCTCTTGGCGTCAACACTTTTTCTTCGCGGTAAAGTCGCACGTAGTTACGGATTTGCTCGTGGTGATCGGGGTGGATCAAACTGTTGATATTTTTACCGAGGAGTTCAGCGCGGTTGTATCCGGTTGCCTTTTCCATCGCGTGGTTGACGTAGCTGAGCGCCCCACCTTCGGACACCATAAACGCAATCGAATCGCTATTTTCAGAAGCCAAGACATAAGTTCGCTCGGCCGTTTGGCGGGCTTGTTCGGCATGTTTGCGCGGCGTAATATCGTGCAGCAGCCCGTTACACCCCATCAACTGCCCATCAATCACCATCAAACGGACAATCTGCTCAATCCAACGGGATTCACCGCGTGCGTTGAGAACCTCAAACTCTAACGTTGTTTCGGGGATAAAATGCTCGAATTGGTTAATATAAAAAGGAATCACTTCATCGCGCCAACTCGGCGCAACCCATTTGGTAAAGCGTGTGCCGATCATCTCAGAGGGCTTTACGCCCAAAACATGCTCAACCGCCGAATTGACGTGTATAAAATAGCCAGCGTTATCCGTCATAAAAAAGACATTGCCAGCCGCTTCAACCAAATTTTGATAAAAGGTTTGCAGATACTTTATTTCTTTATCGCCCGATAGCAACGGGACTGAGTCAACCACTTCGACCATAGACCTGCTACCTTACCAACTGATATTACAAATTTGCAGCCTAATGCGGACACTTCCTAATAGGAATTGTAAACTATTTCAACTTAAATTACATTAAGCGACGTAAATTACTCATAAATGAGGTAGGAAAATCAGGTAAAAAGGATTACAAATTCTTCTTTTATTACTATTTCAATGGGAAAATTACATTTAAATGCGCTTTGTATAGGACAACTGGCTCTTGTGTATACAATATTAATGTAACCTGAAAATTGACTGTCGTAATAACGCAGTTGCACACATTTCCATAGACAAACCATCCCTATAACAACCAAAGCGGTCGTGGGCAGCAGCCCCCTTGCCCGACTATAATTAGTCTATGAATGAACTTTAAGGAATAAGCCATTATGACTACAAAAGAACAATTACAGGACTCGATCCGTACCAACCCCGAACTCAACGCTATGCGGGCCAAAATTGTGCGTATCGGCGCGCTGCTCTTTGATCGTCGTTTGACCGATGCGGCGGGCGGCAATATCAGCGCCCGCGTCGGTGATTATGTCTGCATCTCGCCACGCTACAGCGGCAGCGCCCGCCAATGGCAGCTCAAGCCCGAAGAAATTCTCGTCGCCGACAAGGACATGAATATCTTGGATGGCACCGGCGAAATTTCTCGCGAATCAAAAGTTCACTTCCGCTTGCATCGCGAATTTGGTGAGCATGGCACCGGTGTCATTCACGCCCACGCCCGTAATATTCTCGTGTTCGCGGCTATGAATATGCCCATGCCTGCCGTCCTCGAAGCCACCCAAAAATTCGGCACCGTCCCTGTTGTGCCCTATGCCCCTGCGCATGGCAATGGCCTCGCTGAAAGTGTCGCCGGCGGTATTCGCGGTAACGAGTCACGCATCCGTAAGCAAGCCGCAGCCGTCATCGCCCCTTGGCATGGCCTGTTCTGTATGGGCAAAGACTTGGATGCCACTTTCGACGCCGTCGAGCGCATGGACAACAACGCTTACTGCATCCTCATGTCCCAACTACTGCGCAACGCCAATATGTTGGATGATGAACGCAACGCCCTCACCGAAGCCCAAGCCAACTACCAAGAGTAATCGCCCCAGACGCGATGATGCTTCACTATTAAATACGCAATTCCCCCGTAGGGGAGGGTCATAGACCCTCCCGCCTTATTTCCCTCTCTGCGCGATCTAGGGAAGAGGATTACGTGAAAGCTTTCTCCGTCCTAATTTGTGAAACGTCATTACCGCGTCCTCTACTCCCTCACTGGTATTGATTATTGAACGACCACATCAACACATTTTCGTAGGGACGGCATACATGCCGTCCGCCGCCTGCACACTTTCCTCGCAATCAACAATCTGACTCTTCGTAGGGACGTAGCGTGCTACGTCCGCCAGCCGTTTGGCACATCAATTTTTCATAAGAGAGGGATGCAAGTCCCTTCCCTATTCTCCCCCTTCTAACAATTTTTCAATATTTTGTTGATAAAACTCAGACATTTGCGCCGTATAACAGGGGCATTCGTTTAACTATTAGATGGAGGCAGCAAATGGCTAATAATATCGTTCGCTGGAATCCATTCCGCGAGATGGCCAGTATGCAAAGTGCAATGGATCGGATGTTTGAGGACGCGTGGAAGGGCAACTTCCCCAATTTTGCCGGTTGGACAGGCTCGGATACGCCTGCGCTCGACATCCATGAAACCGATAACGGCTATGAAGTCTCAGTGCCGTTGGCGGGCGTCAATCCTGAGGACATCAACGTGAAACTGCATGATAATGTCTTGACGATCAGCGGCGAACTTCCGCAACCCAAGACCGATGAGAACCGCAAGGTTGTTGTGCAGGAACGTTACTACGGCTCATTCAGCCGCAGCGTCAGTCTGCCACAAACTGTCGATAGTACTAAGGTCGAAGCGACCTATGACAATGGTGTTTTGAACTTGACTCTGCCCAAGCTGCCAGAAGCGCAGCCCAAGCAGATTAACATCAAGGTCAACGGTCAACTGCCGTCGAAAGCCTAATTTCGCTTTACTTGCAGATCAACGGGGTGGTGAGGTCAAACTCACTGCCTCGTTTTTGTTTATCCACCACTCATCAACCACCGTGTTCAATTTTAAATGAATCAGTTATGATTAGCCTAATCATTTTTCTGTGGTGAGTGAGCGACAATGAATCAACTGGCTAAAATTCCTCCCGTACAATGGGCGCTGCGCCATCCGCGTTTGGCGGCATGGATTGTTCTTTCTTTAGGCATGGTCATCCTCTTGGTCATCGAAGCCAAGGATGTCGGCTTATTGGCGACTCAATGGCTGGCGCTGATCGTAGCCACCGTTTTAGTAGCCGGCGCGTGTGTATGGATTATTAGCTGGGAAGATTCGGACGAGGTTGAAGAAGTCACTGCGCCAGTGGCAGTTACCACAACCGTCACAGAGACTGAAGTCAAACCCGTCGAAGCCACCGACAAAAAATAAATCGTCGAACCGAACCAAAAACAAAAACCGCCTCATCTCTGAAGCGGTTTTTTATTTCAGTCGTTAGGATTGTAACGTTGATGGTTAATGTTGTATAAGTTTATAGACCTATATTGTAGGGATGCAGCGCTGCGTCCGCGCCAAATAGACACGTTAATCCCCCTGACCTCACAACCACCCCCGCCTAATCACGTTTGGGTTCGTAGACGAGCAGCGCGATGCCGTCACGAAATGATTGGATGCCCTTCAGCGTAAAGTCTTGCTGCTTTGACAACAGATTGAATATCGGCATCCCTTTACCCAGCGCATTCGGATTGATGAAGATGTGATATTCATCAATCAAACCGGCTTTGATCAACGAGGACACAAATCCGCCACCGCCATACACAATCATGTCTTTGCCCGGTCGATTTTTGAGCTTATTCACTTCCTCAACCAGATCACCCGTTGCGAGCGTCGTCTTGTCCCATTTGGATTCGGTGAGCGTTTTAGTGAAGATAACTTTGGGTGTATCCACCAACAGCTTAGCCAGTGGGAACTCCGGATGTTCAGGTTCATGATTGACCATATTTTCCCAATAGGTGATGAAGCCCTCGCTCATCTTACGACCGAGTAAAATCGTGTCGGATGAAGCAATGGTGGACATCAGATACTGTTGCAACTGCTGATCAATATCGGTCTCGGATGGTTTTTCGGGTGTTGGCTCTGCCTCGGGAGCTTCCTCGTCTAACTTTGCAACAAACCCGTCAATCGACATAAACATTTGCAGCTTGAGTTTTCGCATCAATCTCTCCTTATTGCGTGCAATATAGGTAGGGTTTTATTTATTCTATGAGGATGGCGACGAGTTGTATTGTAAATAATGAACAGCAGGTAAATGGCGGAGATTGGTTGCAGCTCCGCTTTCTTCGATTGTGCTTCATGGCGCACTTTAGGAGTAATCAGTTGGGGAATAAAATCAGAGTCCCCTCGTCGGCGCAACGCAGAAGGTCAGGGGAGAGAATTGATACAATCCTCTCCCGCCCCATTAGATAGACACTTAATTAAACTGCGCTTGGAAGGTCTGGCACAAATCCGGCGTCGTCGCCGCGTAGACGTAATTCAACGTCTCGTTGTTCACGACCTTATCACCGCTGCCACCGCATGGCTGAATGCTGTCGGCGGAGGCGGATTGGGCGGATGCGCCGCCGGTGTTCAAGACGCAGTTGACCAGATTACGCTGAAGACGGGTGGTGTTGATGACGGCCAGCACCCCGATTTTAGGGGCATTGGGATTCGAAGCAATATTCTTATCGATATAAACTTTAGAAGCCACCGCGCCCACAGTTTGATAGCATGAGATCATGTTGTCGAGCTTGGCAATTCCGCCCGCCGACAGGATATTGCCGGTGAGCAGTGAAGCACCCGCTCCCACTTTCGCCAGCGCATCGGTTACGCTAGCGGCATCGGTCGCATCATAACCGGGGATGCTCTGTGGCACGAACTGCTGTGCCGCCGCTGCATCGGTACTCTTATCGCCGGTTCCCGGAACGACTTGGCAACCCACCAGTGAAACCACTGCCGCCGCGACCAAGAATAATCGCTTAAACATCAAACCCACCTCCTCGTCAGTAAAAACCGCATTCGGTTGATGATCATTGTAGGCCATCCACCGCTTTATGCTAGGGCATATGGGCTACCCTGTCATTCCCCACTTCTGAGGGTATTAACGTCCCGCCAGTTCCACCAACAGAGCATTATGCGTGGTGATCAATTGGCTAATCAGTTCGCTGTCATGCGTGGCATCCGCTTCTGGGTGCGGGGTTGCGGCTTCGGTTGGCAGCCACGCGGCGAAGGCTTCCGGCGTCTGCTTGCCCTCGGCAATCGCGATAATCCACGACAGCGCTTCGTTATCATCCCACGTCACTCCCAGCCCATTAACCGCCAGCATGAATAACGCCGCGACCGTCGCCGTCCGCTTATTGCCATCCGCAAACGGATGATTCCGCGCAATCGAGTGCAGCAGCACCGCCGCCTTCTCGCCCAGCGTCATATACGCATCCTGACCAAATGCGCTCGCCATCGGACGCGCGGCAGCCGCCTCCAACAAACCCATGTCGCGCACTGCCCGCTTGCCCTCGACAATGCTGTGGATCGCCTCGCCCGTCACCACCTGCTCATTGATGTACACCAGTTCATCGACCGTCACATACCGCATAAATTTTCCCCTCATCCTCCAGCGCAATGACTTGATTATAGCTTGCTCCGGCTTGCCTTGGGTGACGAATCAAAAAGGCGAGAACTGCGTTGACAGTTCTCGCCTTTATAAAAAGTATCACATTACTCCCCTCTCTATGAAATGGAGAGGGGTTGGGGGTGAGGATTGATTTACCTCGGCGTGAACGTCAATTGCGCGATACACGACTTGCTACCATCCGCCGTCATCGCCATATAGTTTCCATTACCGATGCCATCCGTGAAGCCGTTCATCGAAATCGTGAGGATTGACCCGTCCGGCTTGGTTTCCACATACGCCAGCAAACCATTATTGCTGCTCGTCAGCGGATAATCCTTGCCGTCCACCGAGAACGTCATCGTATTATCGGCCTGCGCGGTTAAGGTCGCCTTGCTCAAGTCCGGCAGCATGGATTGGTTGGCCGTCGCGCACAGATACTCCGGCGCATCCGCCTTGACGCTGTAACTCTGTCCGGCCTGTGAGGCTATATCCATGGTCGGAACGGCCGTCGGGGACGCTTGCGCAGGGACAGCCGTCGCGGGCAATCCCGCACCCGACAGCGCGCTGTTAACGAAGCAGCCTTGCTTACTCCACGACAGCGACGCGCCGCCCGTATACGTGGTCATCCCCACCATAAACTGATTACCATCGCGATATTCATAATCGGTACTGCCATTCCAGTAGAGCGTGAACGTCAGCGTGCCAAAGTGAATAACCATATTCTGATTGTTATCGTAGTTGATATTCACCGTAGACGTCGGCGGCATCTGCTCAGCCTTACAGGTCGCATCCACCGGCGGCAGTTGGATGGTGTAATCCCCAATTTGGATCGGTGGCTCAGGCGTCACTGGCGGTTGCTGCGTTTCCCCCGGTTGAGCCGTCGGCATCTGCGTTGGCACAGCCGTGAAGTCCGGCGTCATCACCGTGCCGCTGCACACCAGATTATTCGCCTCGACCAATTTATAACGAACCGTGCTGGTGGTGGTGCAGCCGCCTTCCTCATGCCGGATATACGAGAACTCCACCTCGCTCGGGCTAATCACCTGATATTGGCGTGTGGTCGTCACATTGACGCTGCCCGACGTCGCGCCATTCGTCTCCAACAGTTCGCGTGACATCGACTGCTGCGAGTAAATATTCGGCACAACCAGCGGATACGGCCCGCTCGAATCGACAGTGATCCACTGGTTATCGGTCGTCATACACACCGGTACTTTTGGCAGTTGGTCAATGCTCAGCGATGTATCGGTATCTGGCCCACCATTATCGCCGCCGGGGATTTGGCACTGTCCGCTGGCATGATACCCCGATGCCTTCGGATCCAGCACCCACAACCCGTTGATAATCGCGGTCGTCGGGACAGCCGTTTTGGCAGGCTTGGGTGTGGGTGTCGGTGGACAGAGCGGGACAAATAACGTATCCGGATCATCGTTCCCGCAGGTATCCAACGGGAAAGTGACTGTTCCCGTATCCTCCGTTGGATAGTCGATTAGATCAGGTGTTGCGGTCTGTGCCAGCGGGAAGCTGAACGTCGCGGTCGGATAATCAATCAAATAGGGTGTGGCGCTTTGGGCAGCGGGGATATTGTTTACATCAAACGTGGGAATGACCTGCGTCGGCGGACGTGGCGACGGCACAAGCTGATCATCACTGGGCGTCCCGGATTGACCATTATCTTGCGCCCGGATGATCACCAGCGGTACAGCGACCAGCGCCACAATTACAAACAGGGATAAACGTCGTAGAAAGAACATAGCGGTTTCTCTTTATTAAAGTGCAGATGAATGTCTCTGCCATTAAACCTCAGAGCCGCTATCTCAACGTCCGACGCCATGATGAAATTTTTCTCCGCCTTTGGTCGGATTGCCGCTTAGACTTCGCCTTCTTCCAACGCTAACGCAGCCCAATTCAAAGAGACCGTTTGAAAAATCATATTGATTATCCGGAGCATTCGAAACACAGATAGGCTTTCCTGTAGGGGCGCGGTCTCTGACCCGCCCCGTATGGAATGCGTCAATCTTTTCAAACCGTTTGAAACCCCATTCAAATTGACAAATTAGACTTTTTGTTCTATCCTCTAATGTCGAAGTTAAAGAATTTTGAAATGTGCTTTTATGCGTTAATTGAGGGGGAATAAGATGATCAACACCATGTCGGCTACGCTGCTCTTCGTGCGGGATTTCGAGGCCAGCGTCAAATTCTATCGGGATACACTCGGCTTCCCTGCACATGACGGCACAGAAGACTTCATGGCCTTCACCGTCGGCGACAAAACCCTCGCCATCATGGATATCAAATCGGTCGCCAAGATGATTTCCGAAGAGGCGGTTCAGCCCGACGTGACCAACCGTCCGCCAGCCTCTCTGATCGCCGTTTTCCTCGAAGACACCGATAAAACCTACGAGGAACTCAAGGCCAAGGGCGTTCACTTCATCAAACCACCCACTACCCAATCATGGGGACAGCGTATGGCCTACTTCACCGATCCCGACGGCAACATCTGGGAGATCTCGCATTTCCTTGAAGGTCAGGCCAAAACCGAATGACCGCTTGTTGTATGGACTGGAGACGAGCGACGGTTAGCGAGAGACTTGAATTGGCAATCTTGGCAACAGCAGTCCCATTGCCATAATTGCCGCGATCTCAGCCGAGCCTTCCGCCGAATTGTCACAAAGCTCGCCAATTCCGCCATCTAAAATGGCCTGTTTTGCCAAAAAATCTTGTAGGGGCGGAATTATGCTATTTCACAATTGAATAAGGAGTTTCCTCTGTAGGGGAGCACCTATGTGCGCTCCCTTTAAAAGTCCCCTCGCTGCGCAGCGGAGAGGGGATTTAGGGGAGAGGATTGCATTTGTTTTCTCCGCCCCTAATAAACACATCTTCTCCACAACAAAAAGGGATGAGCAATAGCTCATCCTTCTCCGGATCGTTGAGTCTTTGCGCCTCTGTGTTAAATCCTAAGAACCGTTTTTCCCGAAGTTCTTACCCACCAACACTAGATCCACGAGGTTAATCACCCCATCCCCGTTGAGATCCGCCTGAGCCGGTGCCGGAGGCGCTTGGACACGATAATTCGCCCCGATGAAACTCGCATCCGCTAGATCAACCGCCCCGCTGCCATCAATATCGCCCGCCACCAACGTCACCTGAACGGTCGCCCCTTGTCCCGCTTGAACCGTCACCGGTACTGAGGCGCTCAAGTAACCTGTATCCGGCGCGCTGAACTGAAGCATATAATCCCCCGCCGAAACATTAACAAACTGGAAGCTCCCGTCCGCCGCACTCGTTCCCGTTGAGACCACCGCGCCATTATTCATCACCGTAATCGCGATGCCCGCTTCGGTCGAACGCTTCTCGTACTGCACCACACCGCTAATCGCCCCTGCCACCGGCGTGAGCGTGGGGAGGAGCGTAGGCGTTAGGGTAGGCAAGTGTGTAGCCGTCGCAGGCGCAGGTGTGAAAGTGGGTGGGAGTGTCGAGGTGGGTACAGCGATTTGTGCCCCATCAAACGCGCCGTTCACCACCGTGATGAGAAGCGGATTACCGGTCGAGTCCACTGCCAGCGCCGTACACGTAATCGCTGTGTGCCCCGCGCCAATCACCGTGTAATTCAGGCTGAAGGCTGTGCCATCTCCATTAAAGTCAGGTGCAGGATTGAGCAAACTCCCTGCCGCCGCCCACTTACCGCTGCTCTGGTATCCGTTATCGATGATGAAGCTGTTACTGCTGGTAAACACATCGCCTTCTGTGTGGCCTGCACCACTCAAAATCGCGGGATCAACCGCGCACTCCACCTGTAAACCATAGAGGCCGCTCATATTGCTCAGCTTGAGCGCCGCGCTCACCATCGCCCCACCCCCCGCGCTCGCTGGATTGACCTCGACCGTCAGCGTTGGTCCATTGGGTGTAGGCGTTGGAGGCATCACCGGTGTACTGCTCGGTACGGTAACCGTCGCCGTTGGCATTGGAGTAAATGTCGGTGGAACAAGAGTCGGAGTCGGCGCTGGTAACGTGCTGGTCGCCGTGGGCGGAATACGGGTCAATGTTGCGGTTGGTACAACCACTGTTGAGGTAGGCGGTACGCTTGTAACTGTCGCAGTCATGGTCGCGGGAGACGTCGCCGTAAAAGTCGGTGTTGGACTCAACAGTTGGGTAGCTGTCGCGCTTGGGCTTGCCACGAATGTTGATGTCGCGGTCGCGGTAGGCGTTGCGCTCGGTGTCGGAGAAGTATTCGCCTTTTGCCACACGCGCACATAATCCACATCAAAGTTCGATGGAAACGCTGTTGAAGCATCGGGACTTCCCGGCCACGCGCCGCCCACCGCCAGATTGAGAATGAGGTACATATCTTTATCGGGGATGTTATCGGTCAGGCGAAAAACCTCCACGCCGTCGATATACCACACGATTAAGCCCGGCTCCCAATCCGCCGCAAATGTATGATAATCCGCCGAGAAATCAGCCCCATTGATGGTCTTGCCGCTGCTGTTGTTGGTCGCTCCCCAATGCAGCGTGGTATAAGCAATGCTAGGTCTATCGCCTAGAATTTCCATAATGTCGATTTCTGGCGGCCATGAATTATCTTTGGGCAGCGTCCAGAAAGCCGGCCAGAAACCTTTGCCTTTTGGGACGCGCACCCGCGCTTCGGCGTAGCCATAGAGATAAGTAAATTTGCTGTTGGACGCGACCATAC
This sequence comes from Scortechinia acanthostroma, assembly GCA_011319215.2. Lineage (NCBI taxonomy): Eukaryota > Fungi > Ascomycota > Sordariomycetes > Coronophorales > Scortechiniaceae > Scortechinia > Scortechinia acanthostroma. The sequence goes on from JAABUG020075471.1 coordinate 39,099, forward strand.
CAGATGTATAACTTGCGCCCTGAAGACTGCGCTTTTCGGCCTTGAGATGAAGCTGACCACCTTGCACCGTGACGTCATCCGGTTGATACCACTGCAACTCATCATTACCGGCACGGCAATAATTAAAATTGTTATCCGTCGCCCAATGGAAGCAGGTGTTCCACTTGGAGGTATCAAGCGACGTGCCATTAAACTCATCGTTGAAGATTTGCGTCCAGCCTGTACCGGGTGGCCCGGATACCGGAACAGGGGTGGTTGTCGGTAGGAGTATCGCGGCGTTCACCACCTGCCGTGAGAAGGAGAACGTGAGGGACAATGCCAGACAGAGGATCACTATCGTCCCCAATAAGCGCTGTTTTTTCATACAAAGCCTCAAAACTGCTTACATTAAAATGGGTGATTGCTCGCTGGGGAAAAGATGCTTTTCCCAAGCGAGATCAATTTTCTATTGCGTTACGAGATTGCCGGTGTTGACCGCCTCGAAGGCGCTGCCCGGAACATTCTTTAGTTGATTAAGATCGTTGTCGTTCCAACGGCTGTCGGTCGCGCCGCTGATATACCAACTCGACCCATTATCGGCCACGATCATGCCGTAGGTCTTGAGCGCTTGCAGGATGATCTTGGATGCGCCGGTATAACCGCTGATGTCGAAGCTGGCCTTGAGCCGGACGCGCAATCCCATCGGCGGTAAGTTGGCGTTCGTACTGTTGGAGGCGAAGTGCGTCGCAGGCAGGATATAAGCCGCTTGTGATTGCTGCACCGTAAAGCGCAAGGCATGGTTAATCGCCCCCGCTTGGATTTCGTCATAGCGCACCAAACCGGGGAAAATCGGCAAACCCGCCGCGTCAGCACTCGTCCATCCCAGCGGACGCAGCGCATTCGAACGCAGATTAAACACCGCGCCTGACGAGGCATTCCAACCTTGCCCGTTCTTGCTGGCATTATACAACTCGTACAACATGCAGTTATCGCCATCAACGGCTAGCACATGCTGATCACCACCCGTACCAGCGCCTTCAACGGGCGCATTCGGCGGGATGGGATACGGGCCGGGGTCGCTCTCGTCACCGTAATCAGTGAAAGTGATCGGCACTTTGGGCTGCGAACCGGGCACAACCACATAGGGTATGCCATAGGTCGGGTCAGAGCCGAAGTCGGGATGCAAGAACTGCTTGGTCGAGCTGATGCTGGCGATGTAGTTAGCCGAGTTCGCCAGCACAGGCAAACTGCTCACCACCTGATTCCAAGGATTGTCTGCTGGGAAAACAGGGCAGTTGGCAACTATTGGACTTGTGCCACCCACCGGCGGAGGCGCAGTAATCACTTGTGGCGTCGCGCCGAAGTTCTTACCCACCAACACCAAATCAATCAGGTTGATGACGCCGTCACCATTGAAGTCGGCGCTGGCTGGAGCGGGCGGCGCGTTCAGTTTGTAATTCGCCCCGATGAAACCCGCATCGGCTAGATCAATTGTCGCGTTCCCGTCGGCATTACCCGCCAACAATGTAACGGTATTCAAGGTGATGCCGCTTGCACCGAGCGTCAGGTTATAAGTTGCACCCAAATGTCCGGCTGCCGAGAAGGTCACCGCGTAGGTTCCGGCGGTCACATTGGGGAATTGGAATGAACCGTCTGCGCCAGTCGTCTTTTGAGCGGCTTGCGCACCGGTTGGCCCACCCGCCAGCAAACTGATGATGATACCCGCTTGGCTCGAACGCTTCTCATACTTGGCCGCGCCGCTAATCGTCCCCACAGAGGGTGGCGCAGTTGGTGGAATCGGTGTGGCGGTTGGCGGCTTAGGGGTTGGTGTTGGTGTGGCCAGTTTGGGCGTCGGCGTAATAGTCGCGGTCGGCGTTTGGGTAGCAGTCGGCGTGATCGCTGTACCGGTTGCCGTCGCGGTGGCAGGTAAAGGCGTAGCTGTTGGTGCAGTCGCGGTGAAGTTACCGTTAACAACCGTCATCGCCACATTGTTGCCATTAGCATCCACAGCCATCGGTACGCAGTTTACGGCTGTGCTGCCAGCACCGACCACTTTATAGGCGAGGGTGTAAACCGTTGCGTTACCGTTAAAAGTAGGAGCAGGATTCAGCAAGCTGCTGGTCAATGACCATGTACCGCCCGCCTGTGGATTGCCATCCAGAATGAAGCTGTTGTTGGCGGTAAAGACTGTGCCGTTGGCGCGAGTTTGTCCCGCTAATACGGCTGGATCAACCGTGCAGTCAATCTGTAAACCGTAGAGATTGGCAGTGTTTGAGAGGTTGAGCGACACGCTCACAGTCGAACCGACGAGGCCGCTGCTTGGCGTCACGGCGACGGTTAACGTCGCTCCGGCAGCCGCAGCATTCGCTTGCTCAACGGGTGCGTTCGCATTAGCTTGCACCGCTCCCGGTTGATGTAAACTCGCACCGAGCAATAGGACGAATGCCAATCCTGTAATCAGCGCCCAACTCTGCTTTTTCATCTCGAACCCCCAAACACACCCATAACGTTTGAAATAAACGTTTCGGGCAATTCTGTGTTAACACTCTAGCGTGGGGGTTTGGACGAAACTATAGTATTATGTTCCCTGTAAAGTTTGTGTCCGGTTAGAAGCATTGCAGTTTTCAATCGGTTAGCCGAGCGCCTTTACACCGATTGTTTACTTTCGGGGATGGGTTCATCTAGGTAAATAGTACCGATGCAACCTTTTCCAATGCGTGTGCGTATAGCCTTATCAGATACCGCGCTTGGCGGTTTTTATGGCGCGGCAGATCTTTGGGACGAGAAGCATGTCTGATCCGACCACACTAGAATGGGTAAACGCAGCCCTTGAGGGCAATCAGGACGCATTTGCGGATATTGTGTCTGCCTATCAAGATTCGGTATACAACTTGTGCTACCGGATGTTGGGTGAACGCGGCGAGGCTGAAGATGCGGCACAGGAGGCCTTCCTCCGTGCCTACTTAAACCTCACCCGCTATGATCCCGCGCGCTCATTTAAGACATGGATTTTGAGCATCGCGTCGAATTACTGTATTGATCGCTTGCGCCGGCGTCGCTTGCAATGGATGTCGCTGGATGATGAGCCGGTTGCCGACCGGCTGGCGCTGCACAGTGACGACCCTGAGCCTGAACCGGCCACACTCAATAAAGAGCAAAGCGCAGCTATTCAAGGCTTGTTGAACGAACTCAGTCCGGATTATCGGGCGGTGGTGGTGCTGCGTTACTGGTATGACTATTCGTATGCGGAGATTGCGGACATCATGGACACCACCGAGAGCGCAGTGAAGAGCCGCCTTTTCCGCGCGCGGCAGGCTTTGGCCGATAAGCTGGGTTCAGATTCCTCGGCTGCACGGCTGGGCAATCCCTTGATGGAGGGATAAACAATGGCTGACGAACGACAACGACAACTGATGCAGGAGGCGCTTGACCAGAGCCTTGCGCCGGAACTGCTCAAAAAATTACATGAGCAACTAGACACCGATCCGCAGGGCAGCCAGCAGTTTAACCGCCTCAAGCGTGTCGACGATATGCTGCGAGCTGCGCCACACGAACGCGCACCCGCTCGCCTTGCCTTGAGCATCATGGCCAAGCTCGCCCAGACCATGAATCCACAGCAGGTTTCAAGCGAGTCCAGCGCAGCCGTCGCCCTCGGTTTAGCCCTCGTGGTGATGGTCGCACTGCCGGTGCTGACAGTCGCCATCAGCATGTTCCTATCAGCCATGGGCAGCGCAGCCGCTTTGAACGCCATCCTGCAACAGATCGCGAACTTGCTGGCCTTGGTCGTCGCCATGTTGAATGCCTTGGTGGCGGGCGCGCAATCCGTCCTCAAGAGCTATCCGCAAGCACCACTGCTGATCTTGACGGTTTCGCCCATCATGCTCTACTGGCTGATGAAAGCCATCGACGGCGATAAAGAGAACGAAAACGAATAGAAGGAGCGATTCATGCGCTTGGATAACCGGACGTTAGCGCTCGGCGTAGTTTTAGCTTTCATTCTTCTCCTCATTCTGAACCCCAATGGGTTGATGTATACCCTGAACGTCGTCCAATCGTTGGTCATCATTGTTCTGGGTATCGTCGCGACCCTGTATCTATGGAAGCGCATGTAGGGTTAGCAATCAGGTGTTAAAGTGCGTAAGCTACTGGTTTTCGCGGTCGTCATCCTCGTAGTTCTGCTGATTGGCGGTGTAGCCAGCCACGCGGTTTTACAACACAAGAGCGATAATAACGATTCGCCAGTCTTCACCTCCAGCTACAGCCTCAATTCAGTCAAAACCAGTGACCTCTTCGTCGTGGCAGATACCGCACACTTGCTATCCGATAGCCACGTTGAAGCCGATGCGGCATTGATTGGTCGCAGCGGCGTCACGGTTGATGGTCAAGTGGATGGTGATCTGACCGTGATGAGCGGCAGCATCGTGCTCTACAAAAACGCGCATATTAACGGCGACACCAAATTCATCGGCAACAGTATCACGTTGCAGGGGCGCATTGATGGTGATCTAAAAATCGTGGCTGAAAATCTCGATGTTGATCCGGCGGCGCAGCTCAACGGTGATCTCGACATCTGTGCAAATCACCTCCTTCATGAACTGCCGAGCGATCTCTCGGTGCGTCAATGCGGCGCGGATGAATTGGCCGGTTGGCAATCCCTCCGCACCGGCATGTTTACCCTCAAGCCGTTCCCCGGTAATGGCTTCTCGGTGACCAAGTTAGCGGTTACGGGCGTTCTGGCGCTGGCCTTTGCCGCCCTCTCCGGCCTCATCGTCAGCATCTTCCCACGCCGCTTTGGTGAGATGACGCAAACGGTTCGTGGCTTACCCGGACGCGCTTCTCGTGTTGGCTGCCTAACACAGATCCTCGCGGTGGCGTTAGTCGCCATACTCGGATTAATTATCGCGGTCTTGCCTCCCCTCGGCCTCGTTCTGATGCCTATCCTAGCGCTGCTGATGCTGCCGCTTGGCATCCTCTTCCTTATCGGTTGGATGACCATAGCGCTGCTCACGGGTGATTGGCTGCTGCGACGCTTTGCCCGCCGCTCGACGCCACCCATGCTGACCACCATCGCAGGTTCGGTTAGCTTGTTCATCCTATGGACGCTGATCGGCGCGCTGCCCTACGGCTACATTCTCAGCGGCTTGATGGCGCTGCTGGTCGGCGCGGTAGGATTCGGCGCAGCCATTGTGACGCGGGTTGGGTCACGCTCGGCCACAAAGCGCTACTTCGTACAAGGCTAAGCTCGGCGATCTGTGCTACACTCGGCACATAAGATAAAAATTCACAGGAGGAGTTTTTTATGCGCCGCTGGTTGCCCTTCTATATCATGCTTGCCGTAGTCGTCGCCCTCGTCCTCTTTAGCTTACAATCAGCCTTTGCCCAATCGAACTCGACCACACCCGCTGGGCAAACCATTCAACTTCAAAAAACCGATACATTGGTGGCTTTGGCCGCCCAATTCAGCAAGTCCGTAACCTGCTTGCAGAAGGCTAATAACCTCGGTCCCACGGAATTCTCGCTCACGGGCATGACGACCATTTTCATCCCCGATACCTGTGATGACACAGCAACCTCCGACAGCGGCGCGACGCCCACACCCGAGTCAGCCAATTCGTTGGCGACCGCCACCTTCACACCCATCCCGTCAACCGGCAGTAGTCAAGCGACAGCGACCCCAGTCGCCGCTACAGCAACCCCTTCTGCCTCGGTCACGGCAACGCCGGTTGCGGCTGAGGGTGTCTATACCGTCGTTTACGGGGATCGCCTGACCAAGATCGCCCAGAAATACGGTTTGACAGTCGCCTGCATCGCCAACGCCAATGGCATCTCCAACCCCGATCTGATTTACGTGGGTCAGCAGTTACACATCACTTCGGACTGCGCCAATACCAGCGGCGTGGGCGGTGGCTCTGTCGTCAGCAATCCTCCAAGCACCGGTACAGGCGTCCAGAAGTGCCAGTTCGACCGCAACGCGGGACGCATCGTGGCGAACAACCAGTACACGGTGCAGGCAGGTGACGCACTGGACTATATTGCCTGCGACTTTAACATCGAACTCAAATGCTTGAAGAATTCCAATCCGCAGCTTGGCGGTCTCTCGGCCTTGATGCCCGGACAGACGCTGAACATCAACTTTAGCTGCCCAATCTGGCGCGACTCGACCCTACCCACGCTTCCATAATCCCCCTCTGCCAAGCCAGAACCCATCGCGACTGAACGAGGTACATCTTAACCCGATGTACCTCTGTTTTGTGCTATGATGTCACTACACTATTCATGTTGCTGTTGTGGATGCGAGAGTGCTATGCCGGATCAACATTGTTCCTTAGGGGAGGTTCTTTAACCTTCCTATAAAAATTGAATCAAGGAGGGCTATATGATTGAGCAATTTGTCCGTGAAACACTGACCATTATCTCCGATCATGATTTGGATAAAGCCGCCGCTTACTTCTCGGATGATCTCGCCGTGACTGATCCCGTTTTACAGCGTCCGCATCCTATGGATAAAGCCGCTTTTCTGCGACAGTTGACCGCGCTCTTTCAAGCCTTCCCCGACTGGAAATACGACATCCGCACCACGATCACCCGCAATGACGAGGTGATGGTGATCGTCGAGACGTCGGGCACACATCTCAATCCTCTTGAACTACCTGAATTAGAGGCAGTACCGGCTACGGGAAAACGCTTCGTCATCGCGGATCAGTTCGTCTTTACGGTAACCGATGGCCTTGTAACCGGCATTGTGATCGACTCGCCGCCCGATGGTGGTGCGGCGGAGATGCAGCGCCAACTGGGCTTTCAACTCGCTGGACGCTAGCCGTAAAGCAGCCAGAATTCAAAGAGGGTAGGGTGAGATAACCATACCCTTTTTTATTTATGCTATGATTTCGGTGTGCTGATTGACGATAGTGGGATCACGATGAATAAACATGCTGCCTCTGCGCTCCTAAAAATTGCTCTGTGTTCTCTGTGCCTCTGTGGTTCAATTGCATTTGTACCTCCCGCCCACGCGCAGGGCGAGTGTGGCATCGTCAACACTATCAGCTTCCCCGTATCGCGCGACCAGTTCAAAGTGATGCAGGACTTCGCCGTGCCAAGCGTGCGTTATCAAGGACGCTATCACACAGGTGAGGATTATTATGGTGGACGCGGCACGAGCTACGGCCAACCCGTGTCAGCCATCGCCGACGGACGCGTGACTTATTCCGCGCCGACCGGTTGGGGACGCGATGGTGGTGTAGTAATCATTGAGCATACCTTCCCCGATAAGAGCGTGGCCTACAGCATGTACGGACACATGGAAAGTACGGACACGCATCCCTTCCCGCAGCGCTTTGCCTGCGTCCGCGCGGGCGACATCATCGGCACAGTCGGTGACATCCGCCCCGCACCACACGTCCACCTTGAGATACGCACCAATAATCCTGATACACCCGGCGCAGGCTACTCGGCTGATCCTCCAACCACCATCGGTGATTTGCAACCCACCAAGTTCATCCTCGACTGGCAGACGTGGCTCAATCCCGCCCATAAGTGGCATCTGCAACTGCCCGCTGATCAACGCCCGATTGCACTACCCTTGGTCTTGAACGACGGGAGTATGTTGGTGCTGACGAGCGACCGCCTGCGCTTTTCATCACCGGATGGACGCGTCTTGTGGCGCATTATCCTGCCGCATCCGGCGGTGGGGATTACTGGCTATCAAGGACATCCGCTGCTCACTTATGCCGATGGGGTGATGCAGCTTGTCAACGCCGATGCGACACTCGGCGAAAGTTGGACGACGCACGTGAACCTCGATAGTCCACCGCTGACCGTCGGTGATTTGCTGGCCTTCCACACGCCGGATAACACGCTGGTGGCTTTTAGCGCCGATCGTCACGCGGTAGCATGGCAGGTGGCGGATGTTCCAGCCTTCACTCAGGCCACCGTGACGCCCAACGTCATCGGCCTCATGAGCGAGGATTACACCCTGACCAGCATCAGCACGCAGGGCAAGCTCGTCAACACAACCCAACTTACCGACACACCTTTTATGACCACCGCGCAGGATAGCAATCTGCTGGTCTACGCTGCGAATACGCTGTCCGAGGTGGATGCCTCCGGCACATGGACGAAAGTGAGCGACGGTCTTAGCGGCGACAGTTCCAGCAGCGCTACAGTCATCACCCCCGATGGCAACCATTACTTTTTCTCCGGTGGCGCAGCGCCGAATTTGCTAGCGACGGATTATCAGGGCAAGGGGCTGTGGCAGGTTAATCTAGCGGATGTCAGCGGTCAGGCGCAGCTCGTCGCTAAAGATAAAGCACTGGTGCTGATGACCACCGACGGCGATCTAATGACGTTGCAAGCCGCAACCGGTATGATTTGCAGCCAACTACATCTCTACGGTGATCGCCGCAGTACGCTGTGGTCAGACTTTGGTGCGGACGGCACGCTGCGCGTCGGCTTGGCCGATCAAATCCTCGGCCTCGATTGGAAAACCTTCGCTGGCAACTGCGGCTAAGCGGGATGCCTTTCGCACACATCCTTAGAAATAGCGAAGCGTTCCAATAGACCATTTGAGGGTTATTGAAAAACGCCAAAATTACAGATATATTGAAATTGAGCGCTTCGAGGACACGCAAAATAAGGGCGAAGATTTCGAGTTAGACGCTTATGCGCTGGGAAACGTTCATCCATTTCGGCCTCCGATTTTAGCTACCTGAGTTGATACGATTATCCTGCTCGTCAGGTCAACATTGTCATACATGAGTACGTGAGCGATAACATGCAATTACTTCGCCAGCTTTTTGCTGTTTGGCGCAGCAGCTTTGGAGCCTTGCGCCATACGAGCCTTCGGATTTATCTCAGCGGCCAAGCGGTCTCGTTGATCGGGACGTGGCTGCAAACCACCGCGCAAAGCCTACTGGTTTATCAACTGAGTCAAGGCTCAGCGGCGGCCTTGGGCTTGGTGGTGCTGGCCAGCGGTATCCCCATGCTCGTCTTCAGTTTATGGATTGGCGCGCTCACGGATCGCTTTGATCGGCGTAGACTACTGATTTTCACGCAGGTCGGCGAGATGCTGCTGGCCTTTATCCTCGCGTGGCTGGTGCAGTCCGGGCAGGCGCAACTGTGGCATGTGTATGTGCTGGCGTTTTTGCTCGGTACACTGGAGTCGATTGTCTTCCCAACGCAGCAGACTTTCCTTTCGGATATTGTGGGTATAAGCGAGCTGCGACAAGCCATCAGCCTGAACGCCATGATTATCAACGTCAGCCGCGTTTTGGGACCGGCCATCGCCGGATTTATCGTGGGGAAATTCGGCCTCGCCACCACCTTCTTCTTGAACGGCCTCAGCTTTGTCGCGGTGATCTTCAGCCTGCTGCTGATTCGTGTTCGGGTCGTATCGCAAGCGCAGAATGCTCAAAAGAAGGCGACGGCTTCTCTAGGCGAGGCGCTGCGCTACGTCAAAAATAATTCTCAACTGCGTAATATTGTGCTCGTGATGACCGTACTGAACGCGTTTGGCCTTGCGGTGTACGCGATTGCGCCCGCCTTGGTGGTTGGTAATGCCTTCGATACCGGCTATTTGTTGGGCGCGGCAGGTGCCGGATCGTTGTTCTGCATCTTTTTCATCATGCCATTTGTCCAACAGGCCAAGCGCATGGGGTTAATCCTCTCTGGCGGCTTGATTTGGATGGGTTTTTGGCTGGTGCTGCTCTCGCGCAGCACGTGGTTTCCATTCAGCCTCTTTGCGATTTTCCTCGCGGGTAACGCCACGACCGTCGTGTGGGTCGGTTCGCTGGGTTTGCTCCAAGTGCTTCCACCAGCGACCATGCGGGCGCGGATGTTGGGCTTGTTCAGCATTGTGAGCTTTGGCGTGCAGCCGATTGCCGCGCTGGTGCTCGGTTCGGTTGCGGATCGGATTACGCCGCCGCTCGCCGTGTTGGGGAGCGGCCTGCTGATGGTGGTGTATGGCGCGGTGACCTTAGCCCAACCCACATGGCGCAAGTGGCGCTTTGAACCCGAACTGAGTACCTCTGACGCCTCTACGATTGAGGCCGCAGCAGAAGGAACTCCAATCATCCACTAAGCGTTTCGATTCGGAAGATTCTGCACTTTCATAAATGGTTTTATGTCGTCGTCGTCGGCGATGTCGTCACTGGCGGACTGATATTTTATGGCGGTGTTATTGGCGAAATGATGCTGTTGATACTGCTGTTGCAGTTGAGAATCGGCAGTTTTGTCGCGTTTACAACATTTGGGCGATGTTAAGGTGCAGCCTAGCGCGGCGGAGATATACCTCGGCCCTATAGGTAGTTTATCCGATATAGGGAGCGAATGGGTTACCATTTGGAAGAACATTTGGTCACTCTTTGACGGGGTTGGTGCTAACCGTTTTGAGGGAGTGGGATGAGGTTAGAAGTTGGCGGAAGGTTGGAGATTGGTTTGTGGTACAAACGGAAAGTAAACCTAAGAAATAGTACCGAGTTGTGAGTTTCGAGTACCGAGAAAATACAAGAAGTGAAGGCAGAGAAAAGAGCCGTTTTGTACGGCTCAAAGAATGCGATCTGAAGATTTTAGCTTGGGGTTGAGTTGGGAGCAGGCGTGGCGGAAGCGACGAATTGCGGGCAGGTGGGTTCGTTGTCGTGGATGCCGAATTGGGTGCGTTCTTCGGGCGTGAAGTCGCGCAGATGGGCGATTTGCTGGCAGGCATAGGTGATGAAGTCGTGATAGTCAGTATCCCAGATAATAGCGGTACGATCCAGACTGCCAGTGACAATTTTACGGCCATCCGCACTGAAAGCTATACTTAGTACGGCGCTGGTGTGTGCGCTGAGGGTACGCAAGACTTTCCCACTGCTCACATCCCAGATGATGGCGGTTTTGTCATTATTACCTATGACAATTTTACGACCATCTGGACTAAATACTAGACTCTCTACAATGTCAGTAGACCCTTTGAGGCTGTGCAAGACTTTCCCGCTACTCACATCCCAAATAATGGCTGTACCATCCCAACCACCAATAAAGACTTGACTACCATCCGGGCTAAAAGCTACACCTTTCACAAAGTCTATACGTCCGCTGAGAGTACGCAAGGTTTGTCCGTCAGGCACGTCCCATATGATTGCTGTGCCATCATCACTGCCAGTAACGATTTTACTGCTATCCGGACTGAAGGTTACACTCGTCACAGCCTCGGTGTGTCCATTTAGGATACGCAGGATTTGACCGCTACTCACATCCCAGATGATGGCAGTCTTGTCATCACTACCAGTGACGATTTTACTGCCATCTTGACTAAACGCTACCGCCTCCACTGCGCTAGTATGCCCGCTGAGAGTACGCAGGATTTGACCGCTGCTCACATCCCAGATAATAGCGATACCATCCCAACCGCCAGTGACGATTTTACTACCTTCTGGACTAAAGGCTACACTTGTTACCGCGCTAGTATGCCCGTTGAGAGTACGCAGGATTTGACCACTACTCACATCCCAGATGATAGCTGTACCGTCCAAACTGCCAGTGACGATTTTATTACCTTCTGGACTAAAGGCTACACTCTCTATCTCGCTTATGTGTTTACTTAATGTACGCAAGGCTTGACCGCTACTCACATCCCAGATGATAGCTGTACGATCCTGACTACCAGTGACAACTTTAGTGCCATCTGGACTGAAGGCTACGCCCTGCACTGCGCTAGTATGTCCACTGAGGGTACGCAGGACTTGACCGCTATTCACCTCCCAAATGATAGCGGTGTTATCCTAACTGCCGGTGACGATTTTAGTACCATCTGGGCTAAAGGCTACACTAGTCACAGAACCTTTGTGGCCACTGAGGGTACGCAGGACTTGACCGCTGCTCACATCCCAAATGATAGCGATACCATCCACACCACCAGTGACGATTTTAGTACCATCTGGGCTAAAGGCTATGCTGGTCACAGAACCTTTGTGGCCACTGAGAGTATGCAGGACTTGACCGCTGCTCACATCCCAGACGATAGCAGTGAGATCCTGACTACCAGTGACAATTTTAGTACCATCTGGGCTGAAGGCTACACTGCTCACAATATTGATATGGCCAATAAGTGTCGTTCGAGCCTCATTTTGCCTGAGAGCTGAGGTAAGTAAGGCATCGGCTTGAGGCGTATAGGCTATTTTTAACGAGCGGATACCTAATAAGATTGCAAGAATAGGTTTAGGCTGATTACCATATAATTCATCCGAGGTTAGCGCAGCTAGACGTAAGGATTCGATACGAGACTCGCTTTCCCCAACTGTGGTTGATATTGCATTAAGGGTAGGAGGGACAGCAGTGAGAGCACTATTCGCATTGGCAACTTGAGTATTCGAGAAGGCTTCGCGTGTGCCTGCTTGGTTGGCGGTTGAGGTGGCTTGTAGGCCAATGAGCGATGCACCGATGGCAAAGATGAGTGCTACCGCTGCTACAACAGCACCAATCACGCTGGCGCGACGAATATTGCGGAGGCGGGTTGTACGGGCGGTTTCGGCGGCGCGACTAGCGTGGATATAGTCGTGGTGAAGAACTTGCGGGAGTGGATTGACGACATCCACTTTGCTGTCTTTGCTTGGTGCAGCGGCGGCGTAGGATTCAGCTTGCTTGAGCCACGCTTCGGCGCGGTCAATCTCCTGACCAAAGAGCAATAAGTCCTCGCGTTGAGCCTCACGCTGCCATTCTTGGGCGCGGGTCAGGTAGCGAGTGTGAGCGCGAACGTAGGGCAAATCGGTTTCGACGGTGGTGAGCAGACGGTCGAAGGAGATGTCAAAATCATCAGTAGCGCGGAAGAATACCCAATTGATGTGGCTGAGGCGCTGCCAATTATCGCGGGCCATCATCAGCGGGTCTTTGCCTGCAAGACGCTCCTGCATGGCTTCGTCTGGTTCGAAGTCGGCAACTGAGGCAAAGGCATCCCGTGTGATAACATCCTGATAGACCACAGGGACGATGCGCTTATGGAGTTCAAGGGCGTAATCCAACTCCATGTTGCAGACGACCGAGGCCATCGAGTCGGGACTCATGATGAAAACGAAACTATGGGCGCCTTCGATGCCCGTTTTGATCTCCAGCCACCAATTGGGCGAGGTGAGGGGAATGCCTTCCCAATCGACCCACGCATCTTTACCACGCAAGATTAACCGGTCGATGAGGCGACGGGCAAAATCACTGTTCTTACGCGAATAGGAGATGAAGACGTCAGCCATGAGAGGTCATTTCTAGCATGATTTGATGGACACAAAATATATTATAGACAGAATTATGTGGCGGGGAAAATAAATGGCGATACGTGCGGTTAGCTCATATACACCCCGCCATTGACGTGGAGGGTTGCGCCGGTGATGTAGGAGGCAGCGTTGGAGGCGAGGAAGACAACTGCGCTTGCGACTTCCTCCGGCTGGCCGAGACGTCGCAGAGGCGTTTGCTGAATCCACTCGGCCTCGCGCGTGGGGATGTGATCGGCCAGCATGTCGGTGACGATGCGACCGGGCGCGACCAAATTAACCGTAATGCCCTGCTCACCCACCTCCTTAGCCAGCGAATAACTGAAGCCCGCGAGTCCGGCTTTGCTGGCTGCGTAATGGGCATGGTGGGTCGAACCCGCGTAGGCCGCTTGCGAGGTGAGGGAGATGATGCGTCCCCAACCGCGTGCCTGCATCCCCGGTAGGCAGGCACGAGTACAGGCGAAGGCTGCGGTCAGATTGAGGGCAAGGGTTTGCGCCCAGACGTCATCGGTCATGGTGGAGACAGGCGAGTCGTTAAATTCACCCGCGTTATTGACCAGAATGTCGGGCGGGCCAAGTTCATCGGTGACTTGACGCACGAGGGCATCCGGCGCATCGGGTTGGGCGAGATCAGCCTGAACCGCGATGGCGCGTCCACTGTTGTCGAGAATAGAATCGGCGAGCGCTTGGGCAGCATCGGCCTGCTCACGATAATGAACCGCGACGGCTGCTCCCTGCTCGGCAAGAGCCAAGGCGATGGCACGACCAATCCCGCGTGAGCCTCCGGTGACGAGGGCAACGCGGCCTGTCAAACTCAGATCGAGCATTTAGGTATCTCCATGGGTCATGAGGCGCGCGGCTCCGTCGAAGTCCGGCTTGAGATGTTCGTAGATGCTGCGGAATAGGGCATATTGCTCGGTGTAGCGGGTGTGATTGGCAGGGTTGGGTTCATAGCGTGTTTTAATTTTCACGATGTCGCGGACAGTCGCGAGGACATCCGTGTAGAGGCCAACGCCCAAACCCGCGACAAGAGCATCCCCAAAGGGCGCGCCAACCGAGGCTTCGGGCAGCATCACCGGCAGGCCGAGCACATCCGCTTTGATCTGATTCCAGAGGGTGCTGCGCGTGCCTCCCCCGACTGATCGAACTTCGGTGATCGGAACACCAGCTTGTGCGGCCACTTCGACGTTATGACACAGGGCAAAGGCTGTCCCTTCCAAGATGGCGCGGATGACAGCGGCTTTGGGCGTGGCCAGCGATAAACCAAAGAGGACACCGCGCGCGTTGGTGTTCCAAAGCGGTGAGCGTTCGCCCATCATGTAGGGTAGAAAAATCAAGCCGTCACTGCCTGCGGGAATTTGAGCCGCTTGGGCTGTGAGCAAATCAAAGGCATCGCGACCGGTTTGCTCAGCAGTTTGACGTTCGAGATCGGCGAATTGATCACGAAACCAGCGCAGACTCGCACCCGACGAGACCATCGCGCCAAGCAGGAGATCAATGTCAGGGATGGCGTGGGGCATGGCAATAAAAGCCGACTCGGTCACGCCCGCGTTGTTGGGCATGATCATCACGGTAGAGGTGCCGGTCATCTCAGCAGCGACACCTGCACCTGCTGCTCCGGCTTCGAGCGCTGCGGCTGCACCATCGACTGTGCCAACCATGACGGGCGTATCCACGCGCAAGCCAGTGGCTTCGGCAGCAGAACGAGTCACGCCTCCGAGGATGTCATGCGCGGGACGTGCGTCAGGGAAATGATGCGGTTCAACTCCGCAGGCGGTCATCAAGTCGGGTGACCATTCACCTGTGGCGTAATCACGCAGTTGCAGCAGCGCGGCGTGGGTCAGGTCAAGGCTCATCAAACCGGTGAGGCGATAGTTGATGTAGCCGGTGATTTGCAGGAAGGTTTGGGTGCGCGCCAGCAACTCTGGCTCGTGCTTCATATACCAGCGATGCTTGGCTGCGACGTAGAAGGCATCGGGGCGATTGCCTGTGACGCGGTAAATGGTGTCCCATCCGAGGATGTTTTCGAGTTCGGCAACCTCAGCCTCGGCGCGACGATCCATCCAAATGAGGGCGGGACGCGTGGGTTGTCCGCTGGCGTCGAGTGCGATCAAGGTCGGGGCTTGGGCGCTGGCGCAAATGCCTGCGACGCGCTCGGCACCGTGATCGACACCGGCTAAGGCTTGACGAATGGCCGTGATGGTCGCCTGCCACCATTCCTCCGGCTGCTGCTCAACCCAACCGGGTCGAATATGATACAGCGGATATTCGGCACTACCGACGGCTTGCAGGTGTCCATCCACGCTGAAGAGGGCGGCTTTGGCTGCGGTGGTTCCGATGTCGATGCCGAGGAGGAGAGGGTCCATTTTTACGCTACGGATCAATTTATTTTAGAGTTCGGACACGGCTTACCATATTCCTAAATGTAGCGTATTTTGCCCCTATCCGACAGTTACCATGTGCCGGTGATGGGCGTTTGACGGTCGTGGATGGCGCGGCTGTCGGCGGGTGCTTGGTCGCGCTCGAACATGCCATAATCGCGAAGGACGGAGGCGACACGCAGGCGATAATCTCCAAAGACTTCAGCGCGACCTTTGGCTTGGGCGGCACGATGTTCTTCGAGGTTGCGCCATGCCTCAACGGCCTGCTCGTCATGCCAGAACGAAAGCGACAATACCTTGGCGGGTGTGGTCAAACTCTGGAAGCGTTCGATGGAGATGAAACCGTCAATGGTGGCTAACAGTGGACGTAAATCAGTGGCTATATCGAGATAGGTTTGGCGCTGACCATCGGCGGGAAGGACTTCGAAAATGACAGCAATCATAGTTATTCCTTAGGTGTTCAATAAAGGGACGCGGGTGTTGGTCGAAGGTCGATTGGTGACTGGTTGGGAAAGTGCGGCGACATCTAAGCTGGAAGATAGAATTTGGTGGAGCGCGGCGTGAACAATGGTCTTGGCGAGGGATTGTCCCGGACAGGCGTGGACGCCCGCGCCAAAGGTGAAGCAGCGGCTTTGCTCTCGATGCAAATCCAATATATCGGGCTTCGGATTGGCAGCCTGATCGCGGTTGGCAGCAGCGAATAAGACGAGAATAGCATCACCGGCTTTCATGGGGCAACCAGCGACGACACTATCATCTGCGAGGAAACGACGTGTATTTTGAACCGGCGAGTCGAAGCGAGCGAGTTCATCGACAAAGGCGGGGATGAGGGTCAAGTCACCGTTAATTTGGTGATAAAGCTCAGGATGGGCGGCAAGAGCAACCAGCGCATTCCCGATCAAGCCAGCGGTGGCTTCGTAGGATTGTGAGATAAAACCGACGGCGTTAGCGATTATCCACTTATCCTCGTTGATACCTTGTTGGGATAAAGTTTGGGATAACTGCGTGAGCAAAGAGGATTGATCAGCAGCTTGCTGTTCAGCGAGCAAGTGCTGAAATAAGTTCAAGAGTTGATCAGCAGCCTGTTTGCCCTGCTCGATTTGTTCAGGCGTGCTGATCGGCGACAAGCAGCGAACGAAATCCGCCATCCAGTCAGAAATGGACTCAAGCAAAGACTGATCCACGCCAAGCAAATCGGCCACGACATAAGCAGGCAACTTGAAGGCGAAATCCGTAAGATGGTTGGGAATAAGATTGGCAAGGGCTTGAGCATGGCGCGTGCTGACTTCAAACGTCAATGTAGGTTCGAGCGCATCTAAGGTTGCAGAGATCGCGCGTTTCAAAGGGGCGTGCGCTTCACCATCGGTCATACGAACGAGCGCACCGAAGATCTCGCCGGCAGTTGAGCCAGCTAAAGCCGATGGAACAGGTTCAGATGCGGGTCGCACGCGACAAAGGTCATTGGCTAAAACAGCGCTGACAGCCTCCGCGCTGGCTGCAATCCATGTATGAGCGGCTTCATCATAAGCAAGCGGCTTATCTGAAACCAAATCGGTGTAATAGGGATAAGGATTGCTGTGGGTTGCGGCAGCAGTTGGATTTTCGGGTTCAGTAGGCATGATCTCACCACTTCGATGATCGAATAACATCAGCAGCATAGCATAAAACCATACAATCATGTTTCGGTTTTCATCGAAATATGGATGTATAATCGATGATAAATGAGACAAGGAGGTTTGCTATGCGGGCTGAACCGGATTTATCTACGATTGCGGCGTTGATTGGCGATCCAACGCGGGCGATTATGCTATCGGCGCTGTTGGGCGGGCAATCGCTGCCTGCCAGCGAGTTGGCTTATCGGGCGCATATCACTGCGCAGACCGCCAGCAGCCATCTGGCGAAGTTGGTGAATGGCGGTTTGCTGACGATGCAGCGAGCAGGCCGTCACCATTACTATCAACTCAAAAATGCCGATGTGGCGCACTTATTGGAAACGTTGGCCGTGGTCGCGCCTCCACCTCGCGTTAAGACGCAGGAGCAATCCGAAGCGCTGACGGCACTGCAAGCGGCACGAACCTGCTACGATCATCTGGCGGGGAAGCTAGGCGTGGTCGTGACGCAATCGCTGCTTGAGCAACAGCTTATCACACTGGATGAGGCGGATTATCAGGTGACGGCAGCGGGTTCGAAGTGGCTAGCAGCGTGGGATATTGACGAGGCGACGCTGCACAAAGGCCGGCGCAAATTTGCCTGCACCTGCCTCGATTGGAGCGAACGTCGCTATCATCTGGCTGGGGCGCTGGGCGCGAGTGTGGCGGCGCAGTTTTTCGCGAAGGGTTGGATCACGCGGATAGATGGGACGCGCGCCATTCGGGTTACAGACAAGGGCGGTAAGGGATTAAAGGATGCGTTTGGAATTGGGTGGTGAAGACCCCCATCCTAACTCGAAATCTACAAGTGCAGTACGTTGCGTTCTACAGGGATATCTTGGTTAGGACGGACGGGAAAGAATCCTGTCCGTCCGAAATTGAATTTTGGGTATACCGATTACGATAGGCTCATGTCGAGCGGAAGTTGGTCAGGGTCGTGGGCGGGACTGAAGTTGTGAAAGACTTTGGGTAATTGGAGGCGCGGTTCTTCGGTGAAGAGTCGGCGGACTTCGGCAAAGCCCGCATCGCCCTGCTGCGTGACTTCGGCGACATGATCGAGCAAGGCTAAATCCGATTCGCTGAGTTCTTCTTGTGGGCCATCAAATGCCCATTCCTCCCAGCACAACATCTCGACTTTATTGAGGGCGGCGAGGTCTTGCATCATACGGCTGCGGATGAATGCCCAGCCTTTAATCGGTACTTTGGGGCCGAGGCCAAAACGATCCGGGTCAGCTTTACCGGCGCGGCACATCTGCCATGCTTGTCCGCCAACAATGAAGCGATCACGCGGGACATCACGCACGTCAAAGTTGAAATATTCCTGCATGATTTCACTGTCAAAAAGCTGCCATGCTGTGCCGTTCCAGAATTCGACCACCACGTGATCACCGTAGTAGCCGGGGTCGAAGTAATCGGCAAAGCCATGTCGCGCACGGGCAGGGATGCCGGCATTACGCAATATCGAGACGGATAAAGCGCTAAAGTCGCGACAGCAGCCAATGAAGCGGGCATCGGGCAAGCGCGGTTCACCCAACGAACGGGCGTCCATCTCCATGATGCGATCAATGATGGCGGATACATAACGGGTGTTAATCTCGGCCATGCGCTCCGGCGGATAATTGTACTGCCATTTGTCGGCAACGTAGTGCAAGACTAAGCCTTGTACGGCGCGGCTAACACCTTCAATGTCCGTGGGGATTTCGTCATACAGTTTGGCATATTGCTTGGGGTCGGTGATGGCGCTTTGGCTGGCGTAATAAGTTTGAGGGTTAAGGTCGGTCATCATGATCTCCTGATTTGGATGATAGATGAATACCGGACACAACATGCCGTGTCCCTAGGGAAAGCAGTTCATTATAGTCAGCAATGATCGAACGATTATTGACGTGAGTATAGCCGAAATTTTGTTCGCAGAAAGACCGTAAAGTTGGGGCGTTTGCAGCGAGTGAGATATACTATATTATGCTTATCAATCAACATTTTGGTATCCTTTTCGCGCACAAGGCATGTTCCGGCTTACCCTCCGATTAGCCTCTCTCCCACTCCTAGTCTTAAGCGCCGCGCTGTTCTTGATCCGCGCCCAACCTTATGATAACTACACCATACGCACTTACTTGACGGCTGATCAATGTGCTGGCCCGTGCTTTATCGGTATTCATCCGGGCGTAACGACCACTCAACAAGCGCTGCAACAACTGCGTTCCACCGACCTCATCACCCAATTGGGCATCAATGAGCCATTTGGAACAGCCGCTTGGTTTTGGAGTAAAAAAGCCTGTCCCTAATGGACGACACCCAAATTTCAACGCTGTTTTACAGCCCCAAAACGGTATCCTCGATCCGGTTGTATACACATATTGCGCTCGGTGACTTGTTGGTAGCCTTCCAAAAAAGTGGTGAGTATTCAGTGGCGATCCAGAACACAACACCGGACGCCTCGCTCAATGCCACTGGGATCGGAATCTTAAACTCCAGCATTTCAAATATCGGAGTAGTTGGCCTCACTTCAGCAGATAGTAATTCAGTTGGGGTTCTTGGCTACAGA
>JAABUG020076582.1:0-58681 GCA_011319215.2 Scortechinia acanthostroma
ACGATGGCGAATAGTTTGCTAAGCGTCAGATATGGACGCCCTCCTTTGATTCCGCTGTCTCATGTGAGACTACAAGCGAGCTTGCAGCTCCCGTTTAGCAATGTCTCCAGCTCCACCATGATATCTAGTCAGGGGTTTTTCGATGCCATAATGTACGATGATCTTTTATTGATTTTATTATGTGGTCTCAGGGACTGACGGACAGTGATGTGACAGGTCCTTGACTCATATTATGGGTGGCGCATTGGAGCGGCTGTATGATCAAAATCTGGGATTCCGTACCTGCCTCACAATGAGCGAAGCACTCAATGAGGTCTCAGGACTATGCTGGAAACTAGCACAGTGGCAGGATAATCTACCCCCCAGTTTAAGAATCATTAACTCCAAAGACTCGCTGAATGATGTGCCTCTTACTATGGGGACAACGAGATTCCGTGTTCTGCTCTCCCTCCGCTACCTTGGGACAAGGATCCTGATTCTACGACCTGTTCTCAGCCAATTCCTTGACCTGCGGGGAGCGACGGCCTTGAATGAGCATCAGTCCGAGTGGCTTCGGAATTCTGGCGCCGCGTTATTAGAGGATCTGGTACGTACATGCAGCGACATTTTCCAGATCAGCAAAAGTATCCTAGCTGGGTCCAAGAATGACCAGAATTTGCTTGGGGCATGGTGGTTTTCTTGTTATTACAGTAAGTTGAGAGCTGTGTGGAATTGTTTCCCTTTCTTTTTTCCCTTCTTCAGTCATGACTCATTCGTTCTGTAGCGTTCAACGCTTCTCTAGCAATCTTGGGTGTTCTTCTCGTGAAGAGGACTCCAGCATATTCGGGAGAAACTACCACGTTTTCAGTGACAAAGCTCCAAACCCTGCTCGAGACAGCCATGGATATTCTTCGTGGCCTGGATAAGGGAAACAAGACTCTCACGAAATGCCGAGACACTTTGGGAAGGCTTCACATGGCATTTAATTCTGACAGTAATACTCGAACCCTAATTTCCCAACCCCAGAAATTACTGTTTAATATAAACTGACCAAAAGGCTTCAAAGGGAATATGACAGGAATCACGCCTGAGTCATTATCACTCTCCCCCGCCAGCGCGTGGACATGGCAACTCATTGATCCGGGCCTTTTTAGTTCGGAGGCCTCGCTGAGCCTTGCAATGGGGGCCGGGACTTTTGATGCTGAGTCTGGCTCTCAGATACCCACTACAGCTGGACTGGGATCTGGACGGAGGGTGGCACCGATAGATTTGCTGGATAACATATTCTGATGTAGGAGTATAATTTTTGCTGGTAAAATTATGCTTCTGCCAAGCTTTATTTCTAGCTCAGTAGCTCTCTTTTCCTTTAAGTATATACATACGTATGTAGGTAAAGCTTTCCCACTGTGATAGCGGATCATGCATCATCCTTGGGAAATAGCCTTAGCTTTTATTCATGATCCAACCACTGCACTACTAGTTCTAGAAATTAGCCCCTTCTTTGTAGTCTTGTGTGCAAACTTCCTTTCAATACTCTACGGATGTTGGAACTTGCTTGAGCAATTTGTTCATTTGCTCATGTATACCCCTGATTCAACATGGAAGGTTCTGGGTAGCAAAATGTGCAGATCAGTAGCAGCCTCTATAATCAGTGACTGAACGGACCCTATTCCATTTCAGCCCCATTGACACTTCAGACAGAGAACATCAGCAATCAAACATGAAGCTGACTCAGAAGTCGTAAAAGAATAAATGTGACTTATATAGCACAGCTGATATAGCTTAATTCTTTCACTCCAGTCGACCCTACAGATGCAGGGTGACGACTTTAGTCTGGACGAACTCCTCCAACCCCCAGCGAGCGCCAAATCAACCCCAACCACTATCCCCATAACCTCCACGAGGCAGAGTCGGCTCGTCATGCACGGTCATGGAATTAATGTGGACCGCACCCGCCTTGATAGAGCCAGTCAGCTCGAGGGCGCGGTAATGACTGCGAGAAATTATTGAGCTCGACAATCCGTACTTAGCCGCCTCGATAATGGCCATAATCTGTTCTTCCGTGTCGACCGCCACGATACCGACCACCGGACCAAAGGACTCGATTTTGTACAGCTTCATCTCAGGCGTCAACCCCGTCACCACAATGGGAGGGAAGCTCCGCTGCGAGGCGTCGTGGACCGTGGGGTGTATGGATTTGAGCGCCCTTATTCCGCTACCAACAGCCTCTCAATGTGGGGTTTTCGGGGATAACGGGGAAGCGGCGGGACAACGGTTGTCGCTCCCCGTACTTCCAGGTCACCAGGTGCATGATAATAAATAACCCAAGGGCTACCTTGCAACATGTTGCATTTAGCTTATTCACTATTGTTCTCATATATTCCTTCCTTCTCCAGGCTACGGAACCATGGACACCCAACCAAACTCATTCTTCCCGGATCGCCCCCAATTCTCTGGATTTATGAAGCCATGTAGACTTGAGGGTGAAATTCAGGCACTGGAGATACATGGAGAAATTCCCAAAGATATTAATGGAACTTTCTACCGAGTGATGCCGGATCCTCAACTGCCTCCTTTCATAGAGGATGACCCGGTACAGATATACTCGTCTCTAGTAGAGGAAGTTGCACAATGCTAACTCATGTTGACAGTGGTTCAATGGAGATGGCAACATCAGTGCCTTTGAAATCAAAGATGGGTCGGTCTCATTTCGACAGCGCTACGTGAGGACTGAGAAGTTTGTTCGGGAGCGCGAAGCGAAGCGTGCCTTAATAGGTCAGTCTTCATCGTGCACCTGAGAGATGGGCGGTCAACTTA
Source organism: Scortechinia acanthostroma (assembly GCA_011319215.2). Lineage (NCBI taxonomy): Eukaryota > Fungi > Ascomycota > Sordariomycetes > Coronophorales > Scortechiniaceae > Scortechinia > Scortechinia acanthostroma. The sequence continues at coordinate 2,797 of JAABUG020076582.1, forward strand.
CTTGATTGTAGGTAAATATCGAAACAAATATACGGACGCTGTGGACTTCAAAGTCCGCACTACAGCAAATACAAATGTGGTTTTTTTCAACGGCCAGTTACTAGCTTTGAAAGAAGACTCTCTTCCCTACGCTTTAGATCCCATCTCCTTGGAGACGAAGGGTCTATATGATTTCGATGGGCAGTTACCCAGCGTAACGTTCACAGCGCACCCGAAATTTGACCCTGTCACGGGCGAGATGATATGTTTTGGATATGAAGCCAAAGGAGATGGAACTCCTGATGTTTGCTACTACAATGTTACTCCAGATGGCAAATTGACTGAGGTTGTTTGGCTTGTCGCCCCAGTTGTTGCCATGATTCACGATTTTGCTGTAACTGACAATTGGGTATGTCGAACGTTCGGTCCAGTGTTCAGATATGCAGATAACTTACTATAGCAGGTCCTCTTCCCTATCATCCCTCAGGTCTGTGATATCGAAAGGTTGAAACAGGGTGGCGAGCATTGGCAGTGGAGCCCTGAGACTCCTTTCTATATTGGCCTGCTTCCTCGGCGAGGTGCAAAGCCATCTGATGTGAAGGTATTTCCCCATTTACCTTCCTTTACTAAGAATTCCTTAATCTCATGCTTACTCTATCTCTACAGTGGTTCCAATACAAAAACTCCTTCCCGGGACACACGGCCAATGCATATGAAGATGGGTCCGGAAATATCCATATCGATCTTGGGCTAAGTGACAAAAATGTATTCTTTTGGTGGCCTGATGCCAAAGGCAACGCGCCCGATCCCAGTTCAATTCTATCCCAACTGGTCCGTTTCACGATCAACCCCAGATCTGAAGATTTGAACCTACCGACTCCTACGATTCTTCAAAACGGTAATTCGGAGTTTTACCGCATCGATGATCGTTTTGCCACACATCGTTACCGTCACTGTTTCTTTGACCTCATGGATCCAAGTTTAGGCACAGACTTCGCCCGAATTGGGCCAAAATTAGGCGGTGGCTACCCACTGTATAATTCTCTTGCTCATGTTGATGTCACAACTGGTTCAACAGATATCTATTTCCCAGGGGAAACCCACATGGTGCAAGAGCCTGTCTTTATCCCTCGTGGGGGCTCCACTACCGAAGGCGATGGCTACGTCTTAGCGCTCGTCAATAACTACGATACTATGTCGAGTGAGTTACATCTGGTGGATACGAATGATTTTTCCAAGGCCAAGGCCATTATTCTACTTCCCATCCGTTTACGCCAGGGTCTGCACGGGAATTGGGTGGATGCACGGGATCTGGCACAATGAGTTGGGTTTTTGTATGTAGCTGTTGATTAGATCAACAAAGATAACGCATCCAAGTCCTTCGTTTTTCTCTCCATGTTCCTTGTTCTGCCTACGCTCAAGGTTTGTCCTCGCGGATTCCACGCCTTCTAAATCTACTGCACAATGCCTTTTTCACAATCTTCATATGAAGAAATTGAAGCAGAGAAAACGACCGAAAATCACTGAAGAAAGTTTTTGCTACGCGTCTTGCTTAGGCTCACTAGGATGCTATTTATATGCCTAAAGGTTGGAAATGCGTCAAATAAGCTGGTATATGCTCAGTAGGACGCGGTAGAGGCGCTCAACGCACCTTTAACAGTCCTACTCGTCAAGCAATTAAGTATATGTTCATGCTATGCACTGTAAAAACATCGAAAGATAGATGTTCTGGGCAGGCTTTAGTTTAAATAAACACATTAGTCTTGTTCCTTGGGATGGAGACCCAGAAGCAGCGCTTGCAGGCGTTACCGTATATATCCCATGTTTACAAGGAATAGCTCCCAGAACTAATTAGACTAGGCGATATTTTCATGCATGATAGTGCATCTGTACAAACACGTCTTCTCAAACACCTCTCTAGTGAAATAAGTATAGAACTTATGGCATGGCCTCCTTTTTTACCCTGATCTTAATCTTATTGAAAATCTCTGGACCTTTATGAAAGCGACATTTTAGTAAATTTGGAATACCTTTTGGGACCCGCCTGTATAGCACGACCAAATCAAACTACTACAAGATGAACCTTTTTTGAAGACGAGACCTCAGTTGGCCAGGTTTGGGACGTGTACGGAATCACGGTACATGGTGAGGACTGGATCCAATGAGGCAGCAGAACATGTATTGCCATTATGATATTAAGTCTGATGTGAAGTCAAGTTGGACGTCAAGAGGATCATCAATCACCACAGTGATTGCCTCTCGTATCCCAATGCTCTTGTTCAAAACATGCTTGGGGTTGAATCGTCTAACAAACATTGACAGAACGATTTTCTGCTCAATGATGGAGAGGCTACGCAGTATTCAGTATCAGTAACAGTCCACAAAGGCCAAGGATAAAGCCCTACTTTTGTCCAATGCACTGTCGTGTTCCACGTGAAAAAGGATGAAAGTAAGAGAGCATCTCGCGTTTTTGATCATTGTCGACCAACCATCGGGCGGGGTTATAAGTCATGGGAGAAGGGAAAATGCTCTCATCTTGAAGGAAATACAGCGGACTAATGCTTACGATGGTCTGCAGGTGATCAGAATTAGTATTCCTAGCGAGTATAGATATACAAGGGACAATGAGCTTACCCCAGCTGGCAAGTAATGCCCTTTGAAATTCCATCCACCAGCTGAAACAGTCCGTGGAAGGCGGACACGACTAGGACAAGAGATCCGAAGTCCTTCTTTGATACATGCATCCAGGAATGGTAATCGATCAAGGTCTTGGAAAGAGGGCCTAGACTCCAACGTGGGAATTAGAGTCCGCACCTCATCCTGGAGTCTCTGGTATACCTCGGGCTGTTGCAGTAGATGGTGGAGAGTGATTGCTAGTGCTGCAGCAGTAGTATCCGTTCCAGCAACGATCATCACAATGGCTTCAGATATTAGGTGTTCTTTTCTCAGCTCGATAGATTTCTTTTTAGCGGATGATATCATATTCTTGAACATGGTCCAGGTGTGAGTCGCATGCATCTGTTGGAGCCCCGCGTCGGCTGCCCGTCCCAGCTCCAGGAATCCGTTGGGGACAGTACTGAGGTTGTAGTAACTTGCCCACCGGAGCAACTCTCGTAGAATAGGAAAATGTTGGAACTGACCATATTACTTTCTCTTCTAGTTCAAGACCTGTGAGGGACTTACAAACGGCACTGAGTGGGTCGCTTTATCGATGGCATCGAATATGGTAGACTCAAACCCCTCCAGTTGCAGCGCACCAGTAGACCTTCCAAAGGCAAACTCAGAGATTGTATCCAGCGTCATACACCGAAATGCAGGGAATAGTGGGATCACCTGGCCGCTTTTTACACGCTCCGAAATTCGATCCATCAAGTAGACAGCCTTATCGTGTATTGACGCCTCATACTGAATGACATTCGCCCGGGAGAAAGCATGAGAGATGAGTCGTTTGTCTTGAGAATGTTTTTGACGATCACGAATGGTGAAGAGATTGGGGGCTTGGTCTTCAAAGGGACGATAAAAATATTCGGCCTTTTCGAACGTGGATGTCGGTCCATAAATAATGCCGGAAGCATCCAAGTCATTGAAGGAGACTTCATTCGGCGAGATCCTCAATATTGGTCCTACCATCTATAAATAGACGTAATCAAGCCATATTTTACTGCGACACATACCATACTTTCGGTGTAGATCAAGAATCTCCATGTGAGGATTTCTTCGCATTTCTAACAAGAAAAGCCACCATCGAGATACCTTGGCAAGAGTTGGACCTGGGATGGCCCTCAAAGGATGGAAAAAGACATTATGGACACAGTTCCCAATAATCAAAGTGGTCAACACCACAAGGACATGTGCAATGTAGTACATCATTGATAGTCACGGAGAAAAGAAAACATGGTGATCATTCTATTCTGTCCTGGACATCCCCTTTGTTCTTTATATCCTTACGTACACCTCCTTTTTGCTGCCTGAACTCTACAAGGGGTACTACCCTAACTCCCCGATAATGACACGCAATTACACCCCATTATTTGAATTATTATATATGTCCTCGCCGCAAGGCCTTAGCGCTTCGCTTCCGGGGGAACCGGGAATAGAGAATAGAAAGAGACCAATTCAGTAGTTTTGAGTTTGATCAATTGTGTATCCGGACCGTACTTCCCCACTGTACATGTAAGAACTATTGAACCCGCTATTGTAGTTAACAACTTTAATCTATGAAGCTTGCTTTATTCATAGTTTTTCGCCCTATACCACGCACCAATAGTATATATTGGGCATGTGTCGGCCCCACACAAGGCGGTTCTTGTCTGGACTTGGGGGCCATTTCCAGGGAGCCGGCGGAAACTCCGCGACTGTAGTTCCAGAGTCAGCAGTCAGCACCGCCTACCAGATAAAGGTGTATCCAGCATATTTGCCGTTCCGATTAGGAGATTCCAACCGGATTTACGAAGCGATAAGGGAACAAACACCGAATGAACATCGTAATGAAGCAGCTTGCCCCTTACAATACCTTCTTTGTTACAGAGGAGGGCATGCTCAACATTGGATTCGTCCTTTAAGTAAATTTCTCCCCCCTTTATTTCTTTTACCGAGTTACTGAAGCAACGTGGAAAGTACCCTACTTAAATCTCAGCTACTACAATCTTGACTGCGTAAAGTCTGAACAGTATGGGTCTACCTCTCCAGAGTTACTTGAATCATGACTATTGCATAGACAACTAATACTAAGGCAATTCATATTCAATACAGCCGAGATACACTTTGCCTTTCCGCCTGGCCTTTACACCAAATATATATACATAGCAAGAGCTCATCTATGGAGACTGGTGGACTACGGGACATGTGAACATGTATTGAGTTACCATTTCTACCATGGACTACACTAGAAATGCTAGTCTAACATCTTTAGTTGAGTGCTTGTATGATTGTCAAATAAGGAAATGCGCTTCCCCTGTCTGCCAACGGAGATAGTGCTACTTTGACTATCTCCGCTCTAACTCCGCAGTAAGCGCAACGTATGCCGTCTTCACGGACGTATTTACCCATAATCATCCCAGATTACTTTTACTGTTCTCATTCTAGAGTGCCTGAACTCATGATACAAAGTCACATAAATGTGTAGACATCCAATAAGAGTTCATATACAGTGGATTCTGCAATGCTGACAACAAACTAACCACATCCGTCATAGTAGCTATTTCATACTTCAAGGCAAGATGTAGAAGTCGGGCCGACTGGAAGATATAAAGAAGCAGAAACGGCTCTTTCTCAATACGTTCTTGACCCAGGTTTTGGAGATCAAAATGCATCTCATCCTCACCGGCGCCACAGGCCTAGTCGGCTGCGGTGTCCTCGACGCTATGCTGGCCATGAAAGAAGTCACCAAAGTATCCATCCTAAGCCGACGACCAGTCCAAATGGCCGAGGACGCCCGTGACCCCCGAGTGCAGGTCATCATCCACCAGGACTTTGAAGCCTACGACCCAGCAGTCCTCTCCCAACTGCAGGGGGCAACAGGCTGCGTCTGGGCTCTGGGTATCAGCCAAACAAAAGTCAACAAAGAGTATGTCCACACCTTCTACTGAAAGAAAACCACTGATTCGACAGGGAGTACATCAAAATAACCAAAACCTACGCCCTCGAAGCCGCAAAAGCCTTCCGCACTCTCCCCCCGCCAACGCAACCCTTCCACTTCGTCTACGTCTCCGGCGCAGGCGCCACCACACAGCCTGGCTTCTTCTCTTCGCTCTTTGCCCGCGTCAAGGGCGAGACGGAGTTGGAACTTGCCGAGCTACGTGCCAAGTTCCAGCTGTTTAAGACCAGTTCCGTCCGTCCGGCGTTTATTGACTTCGCGCACCACGACGCCATTAAAAAGTACCTCCCGCCGCGGCCTGCTTATGAGACCCTGCTCCGGCCATTGGGACCTGTGTTTCGTGTGGCGACGCCGGGGTTGTGTAGTCCGACGGAGCCGCTGGGGAGGTTTCTGACCGAGATGGCGATGGGGAGGTATGAGGATCGGTTGGGTGGGGGAAAGGGGGTGCAGATGGTTGGGGAGATGCCTATACTTGAGAATACGGCGTTTCGGCGGTTAGCTGGGTTGGATTCGTGATATTGACCTATTTAAGTTGGTAAAGTGGGAGGTTGTACACAGGCTTTGGTTTTCATGTAGCTCAATTTCTTTAGTATGGAATTTTGACCTGCATTTAAGGTGCATCACCTCATTATTGCCCTGGTCCATCATAGGGTCGCTCAGGACTCTTGTAGATTGCATGCTTACTACAAATCTTGAGTTATACCGTATCTACAAAGTATACAAAGATCTGTTAGTCTTCTCTCTCCCTTCTAATGCATATACGGCCTTGGGAATATCAGACTGCGCCCATTGATGCAAACGAGGATCTTTCTGCAGTTATCGTAAAGTAACCACATCTATCTACACATTAGCCTAGTCTATCTGCAGCCATCACGGTCATGAACTCCCAACGCCAAACGCCATCACCGCCGTGTTATGCAATTACTGCTCAACCTCCTGAACAGCTCTCTCAACATCCCTGATTCTCCTCCGCCCAAAACGAAGCTTATGCATCAGATTCTTCTGCTTGATCAGCATCGCCCTCTTGCGTCGCCAGCGCGGATAATTGATCGGCTCTTGCCGCCAGTGAAGATAGCCAGATCATAGATGAATGTGCCACACAGTCCGCCGGCGATATCCGCAGCCCAGGGCCCCCAGATCCACCAGGCATTATTCTCATGAAACAGCTGGCCACCCCGGCCGGCCATGAGAGCTACCAATCTAGGCCCAAAGTCACGGGCGCCGTTGAAGCATCTGCGTCGTCAGTAAGCATCACCAAAATTGGAATACGATGCTCACCCTCCAGTATTATACCCCAACGCAAGAACAAGCACGCTAATCAATATCCCCAGGATAAACGCCTGCACGCCCGCCCCTGACGGCGCATTAGTATCATCCCCAAGGGCCATAATCGCGCCCACCAGAATCGCCGTCCCGACAAACTCATTAAACAAGGCCGTAGCAGGGTGCACGAATGCCTTCGGCGCAGTAAGCAGCGCCTGCCTCGCCAGCGACTCGCCCTTCGCGACGTGGTTACTGACCGCAGAGTTCACAATCGCGTCGTGGTACAGCGCGTACGCGATCCCGCCGGCCGTGATTCCGCCCACGATCTGCGTGGCGACGTAGACCATGCACTTTTCCGCGGCAAATCCCCGCCACACGGCCATGCTGATTGTGATTGCTGGGTTCAAATGCCCGCCTGAGACTCCGCCGGCCATGTAAATGGCGATCATGAATGGGAACCCCCATGCCGGCGCGAGTAGATGGGAACGAGCCCGCCTGGTTCTGCGAGGTGTATGTCTCCAGCCCTGCGCAGAGCGCCAGCGTCATGGCGATGGTTGTGCCGAGCCACTCTGCCAGTGGTTGGTTGTGCCGAGCCACTCTGCCAGTGGTTCGCGGAATTTATGTCTGATCTTCCCCCACTTGTTGAAGAAGCCGCGTTCGTCGGGTTTGGCGACCCGGGCTTCGGGGGGCTGTTTTTTCCGCTTTGAGGTCGTCATTGTGAGGCGGGCGCTCGGTTGGTGGTTCGCCGGCTGCTGGGATTTGCTCTTGGTGCGCGTTGGATCGTTTGTCTGCGGCTTCTGGCTCTCCATTCACCCCGCTCTTCATCCTGACCGCATGACATGAGGCAGCGGTTGTGCCACACTCAATATCGGGGCGTTTTGCGGCTGGCCATAGTGGGGGTTGTAGTGCATGTAATCAGGATGCATGTCGACGCCGCCCTGGTATGGCAGGGGAGCTTTTGAGCCTGTTAGGGAACATTGCTGGGGAGCATTTGGAACTGTCGCACCTTGGGCCGGCTGCTGTATTGTTTCATCGGATTGGCAATTGTGAGATTGGACATCTGTCGATGTTAGATAAATTGTGGTGATAGAGGGTACACATACCGTTGATCTCATGCAATTGGGAACTGTTCTCGGCCTCCATGGAATTCAGTTATAGAAGTAACCTAAACACAATGATTTGAGGTGATGATGGGCAATAATCGAGATTTGAGGTTATGATACGCTGAGTGAGGCCTGGGGAGTATCAGGGATTCAGGGCCATTACATCAGCGAACCTATGAATCGCCACCAGAATTCAATTCATGCTAAAACTCGCCAACCATGGAAAGGAAAAGGTTCATCTGAGATCAGGCACAGAAATACCTTAATCAAGATTTAGTTAAGATTCGTTGCTGCTACTGAGGGACTGCTACCAGCCAATCATTTCTTTCCAGAGTCATAAAGCGGCTTGATGTCATATTAAAGGCTTTAAAACATGAACAATTCAAGCTCTCAGGGTAAGATCCTGTATAAGCCCATATTGGCGGCATCCCTATCTCGGGGGTTTCCCGGCACTAACAATAACACTAACAGCCCTGTGGGTTCGCTAAATGCCAAGTTCTAGCATTAACCGGGCAAGTTGCTTTGAGGAGTCAGGTCTGGACGTCAGGTAAGTTACTGTGAACGCCGAGGACGAAGGTGAGTATAAGCTGCTCTAAAAGGTTGGACAATGACTTGGTATGCCAGACAGACAGAAACCACCGCACCGACTAGATACTTTGGCGTTTCCGGGCCACTAACATTCGTCTGCCTGGCTTGGGTTATTCTTCCTCCAGTCACCCTCGATAACCAAACATCAGACTGACGCAGAAATGACGGTTATGGAAGAGTACCAAGCATCGTTATCGACGTCTGTCCTGCGGATATCTTTAGCTTTTAATTCGTCACAGGATCTATTCTAACGCTGGCAAAGGTCTCACTGAGTATACTCTCCGCTCAGTGTACTCAGTGGATCCACTATGTAGATGCACTGGAGCTACCTTGTCCCTGTCAACCATAGAATTTTGCAGAAGGTTGAAATCCAGGACAGTGTGCCAACCTGCGATGATCAACTCAAAAAATGAGAGTTATTTCTTGACATACGGCAACATAGCCAACATAATCGACAGGCTTGCCAAGTGGCTCGATGAATGCACTCCCGAAGATAATGATTCGCGGACTATTGGGTTAGTTCCTAGTCTCAAAGAATATCTCAGCCTGTCTAACACTGAGCAGATACCTGGCTTCCAGCGGTATCAGACATCTGTTATTAACGCTTTGCTGCTGTGAAAGTCGGAGCTAAGGTACTTGACATCAAGACGACGTTCTCTATCCCTCTGACATGCTCAGGCTCTCCTACTGTCACCCCGAAACAGCGCTGCAATGCATAAGCATGTTCTCGAGCAAACCAACTGCACGTTCCTGAGCAAACCAACTGCAAGTTCCTTATTTTCGACCCTCCGTTTCAGAAAGTGGCGGAGGAATTAGAACACGATGCACAGATGCGCACTTGCGCCGCCCCGTCGTTAGTTGAATGTCTAAGATACGGAGACAATGAAGAACACTACGCGTACGAGGGAACGTGGGACACCGCCGCAGATGACCCTTTCGCAGTAAGGAGAACCAGCACGACGCCCGATCGCGACTGGTTTCCGATACTGCTGAAAACCTCAAAGATTATTGGATACCTTCCAGAATCGTTGGGGTCGCAAGGGCACTTGGATTGGATTCCAGTGGATATTCTTTCAGAGTTGCTTGCCGATCTCACGGAGGTGGAGCTCCCCGATGAAAAAGTCACGTCTTACTTCCATTTTGTCAACCCCACCGAGTGAAGTGGGAAAGCATAGTATCGACGGTCCTCGACGAACTCCACGTGACATGCAAAATGAACGACGCTGTCTGCTGGGTGAAAAAGCTAGAGCAGCATACGTCCAGGCCGAAGAGCTCTGATCAGCCACCGCCGGGGCTGCAGTTGCTTGATTTCTATCGGTTCCTCGAGGGCAGAACATTGGAGATGTAGACGCAGCATATACAGGAGCGTATTTCTTCGCTGCAGAACCTTTCCTCGGTAAATGAGGGGTGGATGCGAATTTGGATAAGGCAATTAGCTTCTCATGGGTCGATATAAAGGCGTCCAGAGAGATTCAGTCCTGCGAGGGACCTGCGAGCCAGATTAATTATCGTTCTGTTTGGTCTCTCCCACACTGTGCTGGGTTAAAACTGTTCTCCGTTTCCTGTGTCTCCTCTTGTTTTACCTGTCTTCCTCGCGACTCTTCTGAGATTCCCACACCGGTTTAGTAAAGCAAACCTGTAAAGGTCCTTTACCGAATCATGAATGATTTAACGGAGCTTAACTGCCACCATCCCTAGAGAAGGATATCAAGATGCTCTAGGGGTCTCTGCGGCTCTGCCCTCAGGGGCCCTACTTCTGTGAGGCCATATCAGTGCGGTGCCAATTATAAGGGCCTTTGTGAGCTAATAGAAGGCCAGAAAGTTGAAATTGACAGACCAAACAGATCAAGCAGAAGACAGGAAGGTAAAAAGGAATGCAATAAGACATGCTTCGCTTCGTTCCGGAATACCCTGTTTATGCTTTGATGGTGCAATGGCCACACGGTCACACTCACACCGCAGCAAACGCACGCTAAAAGGGGCTTAGCGAGGGGTAAATCTCCCATCATAATCCAACGTGTCCGATACTCAGCACGACTGCACGATGGACACTCTTCCCGCGGAAATCACACTCACCATCGTCAGTTATGTCTCTGACATAGGGGACAGGGTCCGATTGCTTCGAGTATGCCGACGCTGGCGAGACCTGTTCTTCCAGGTCGCACACGACCGCGTCGATATTGATGGGTCTCTGTTCGAGCCCCTGACGAAAGTAGTACTGGACAACCCGCGCATAGGAGCAGCCATCCGTCATCTATCGGTCACGGCGTGGGATTCATACACCCATGCCCATGACATGGATGAAAGTCTGCCAGAAGCGGTGGAGGAGCTGGTAGAGCAAATCAGCGAGTCGCCGGAGGAGCAGAGTGACTGGAGACAAGATCTGCTAGGGAGAAGCGAGGAAGCATGGCTTGCTCTTCTTCTTACCCTGGTGCCAAATCTAGCCATTCTTTCTGGGTTTTATTGTGGAGACGCGCCGAGAGTAACGCGGACTGTTGCGCGGGCTGCACGCAAGGAACCGCCATTTGACACCAGGCCGGCCCTGCAGCGGCTGGCGACGCTACATATGTCATGCGACGAACTCAAGACCGTCTATCCGCATTGGCAGTTCCTGCCATATTTCCATCTCCCATCACTTAGGGATGTGGACTTGAGCGCGGTGAAGGAAGCGATAGAATGGCGTAGACTGGACCACCCAGGTGTGTCTTCCGCGTCAGGCACGGCGCCTGTGGAATCACTGCTACTCGAATCTCAGTGTAATGGTAGAAACGGAATGGCGGAGCTGATCTCCTCGTGCGCCAACCTGAAACAATTCAAATACCAGCATGACCACCAGGAAATCTGGGGGGAGTCATACATCGACTTTCAACCCCGCAGGTTCTACATGGCGCTGTTGACGCAGAAGCATAGTCTTGAGGTCCTCCATCTAAGCGATACTGGAGACGTGGCCGGAATGGGGGAGGGAGATCTGAGCGACAACGAGGACGATGACGGGCCTGAGGCATATGACCGGTGGTTTGGATCACTAGCGGAATTCAGCCAGCTACAGGATCTTCGCATCCGCGTCCAGAACCTTCTCAACTACCATGACCGCGATAAAGAGGAATACATTCTGCTCAAGGATATTCTACCGCAGAGCTTAAGGTCGCTACATGTGGCTGAATGCTGGGAGGAACACTGCGCATTGCTCGTGCCTAACCTGGAAAATGTTCTTGCCCATCACGAGGAGCAGTTCCCTAACCTAGAAGAGCTCAGTATCTCTTCCAGGGAAGCTGATGATATAAATGAAGGGTCAAACAGGAGTCCCTGGCCACCTCAGTACCGTATTCGGGAATCATTCATGAAGCCATTTGTGCCAGTCAAGGAGCTGTGTGACCGAGCGGGTATAACATTCGAAATCAGTGCCTGGATTTGTAGTGTCGAATAATCAGGGCATGCCATTGTTTTCATCGTATCTAGCAATTAACTGGAAATCCTACTTTTGATTGAGTTCGACGCGATATCACCTCGCGATCAGACACGCCGTACAAGGATATTGTCAGCCAAAGTAAGATATGCGCAAGACTAGCCCGAAAATCAGTATTAGCATGTAAGACACGCTATATCAGGCTATCTGTTCATATCCAATGGCAGTGCGAACTTGGTGGCTTGATCGGGCTCGGGGATCGGGGCTCGGACATAAGCTGACCTTTGGGTTTATAATCTTCGGCCTCACTTTTGATACAAGTACCATCATGCATGACAACTACGATAGTTAGAGATCAGGTATAAATAGGACAGATGGCATTGCACTCGACTGTCATCTTATTCTCTACCCAACAGCTCTTGTCCCGTCATTCCCATTCATATCATTAAGACCACATATTTCTCTCAATCCGAGGAACCCTTCCCAAGTCTCATCAAAATGACATCCACCAACACAGCTGCCTGGCTCTCCGAAGCAAAGCTCCATCCCTTCGAAATAAAGGAATCACCCCTCGGCAAGCCAGAGGCCAACGAAATCCTCGTCCGCAACCATGCTGTCGCCATCAACCCTATCGACGGAGCGATCCAAGCCAAGGCGTTCTTCCCCTTGAACTACCCAACCATTCTCGGCCACGACGTTGCCGGTGAGGTAGTTTCTATCGGCGACAATGTCAGCCGATTCAAGCCCGGGGACCGCGTCCTAGGCCACGCCCTCGGGCTCATGGCCGGACGCAACGAGGCCTGCGGTTTCCAGACCTACACTATCCTACAAGTCAACCTCGCCTGTGAAATGCCGGACAACATAACCTACGAACAAGCCGCTGTTCTACCACTCTGCCTCTCCACTGCCGCCTCCGGTATGTTCCAAGAGGATACCCTCCACCTGAACCTGCCGACTGAGCCACGCGCTGCGTCCACCGGACAGACCCTCTTAGTCTGGGGCGGTGCGTCAAGCGTCGGCAGCAACGCCATCCAACTCGCAGTCGCAGCAGGCTACGAGGTGATCACCACCGCATCGCCAAAGAACATCGACTACGTTAAACGGCTCGGGGCCAGCCAGGTCTTCGACTACAGCAGTCCAACCGTCTGCGACGACATTCTCCAAGCAACCAAGCACAAGGTTCTCGCCGGCGCACTCGACTGTATCGGGTTCTCCGCGACGGCAGCGTGCGTTGATATTCTCAGCCGATCACAAGGGAAGAAGTTTGTCGCTACAGTCAAGGGCGGCTTTGCGCCGCCTCCGGATGGTATCCGGGTTAAGAATATCTTCGGAACGACACTCAAGGATAATTTCGTCGGAAAAGCAGTGTATGAGAATTTTCTGCCGCGGGCGCTGCGGTCAGGGGCTTTTGTGCCTGCTCCTGAACCTCTGGTTGTGGGGACTGGGCTGGAGAAGCTGCAGGAGGCAGTGGATTTGTATGCGAAAGGGGGGATGTCTGCGAAGAAGTTGGTTGTTCTGCTATAACTGTTGTACATGTCCTTTTATGTAGTTAGAGCAAGGAAATGCGGTATATTTGTTTGACCATAATTCACCCTACAATACTGCTCTGATATTGGGCTCTGGTTTTCGGGGCTAGAGCAATGACACCGAAGCGCCAAGATTGTCCCGAATAAGCAGGAGGCAGCCAAGTAACCTTTACGAATATAAAGCAGGTCGATCCATGGTGTGTCTGTATTCTATGCGTTAATCTTACCCATTGAAAATGGGGAATTCTTCTGAGATACGACAACAGGATGGAGTGAGCAGGAAAGCACCGCAAGGGTCTCCCTTACACCGGTGTGTATTTGTTCACGTGGTATCTTCAGTCAATAGAATAGGGTCATACCCCCAAGCACCTTTTCGGGCACTTAGATAGGATCACAAAATAGGCGACATCTAGAGAGAGCGGGAGACTCGTATTGCGCTCAGCCACCATTAGCGCGTCTTATTTATGACACGTTGCGCGATGTTATAAAAGATCGGGGCTCTCATGAAAAGACGGCAAACCTAACAATGGCCAATATTCTATCTTACCTCCAGTTCGGAGCACAAGAGCGCAGGGTAAAGAAACATCTCGATGAAGCAACCAAAGGTCCGCCCCGTTCCGTTCCCTCACCCTGAATCCCATTGCTGACAGCGCTAGAATCCGTACTCGACGATCTCCATAAAGCACTCGCTCCTTGGTGGGCAGGAACGAAAGACGTATGGACTATTTTCTGGCTACACGGCTTCAAAGACGGATACGGGCATTGTACGTCCACACCCACCTTAAAATGATAATACTGACCGCAAAGACTGGGACATCGAGAGCCTCCGCACGTTCCTCACTAATCGACATCCGGGGATTGCCTCCCATGGAACGACGTATCTGCTCTGGCGATGTCTGCATTTCTACGCGAATTATCCACTCGCGCGCAGTTCGCGCGGGAGTAGGATCGATGAGAAGGGGTTCCGGAGGGCGATTGCCCTCCTTGTGTTTCGGGGGACGGGTTTAGTAGGGGCTCAGGCGCGGGGGAAGTACTGGCGCCATGACGAGGCCGCGTTTCGGCATGCTGACTTTCGGAGGATTCTTAGGAGTCTTAGCGAGCCTTCGCTGTACTATTCTGCGGGGAAGGAGTCGACTATGGCGGAGAGGGATGTAATGGACGTGCTGGCTACGACGCAGCCTTACTCGACGACTGTGGCGCCGTCGCGGGATCAGCTGCGAGATGCGGCTGAGAGGATAATTCCCAAACCGTCGATGGGATATCGCCTTCTGCGAGACGAGTTCGCACTATTCGTCCGGTTACTCCTGCAGCTGAGAGTGTGGGAGGTCCAGGGGTCATGTTTGCCTTCTGGGGTATTCAATGACGAATCGTCATCTCCTTGTCAGGAACTAGCGGACAGCATTGTCGACGCGATTTGCAATGAAGACCAAACGATGGATCCTGGGAGTGTGGCAGATGTTCTGGTGAGTTATCCCTTGTGCTGAGGCTCAGACGCCTCTAACCCATACAGCCGGGTTTTCGCGAGCGATTCTACCGCTTCTGGGGCGTTGTATTCAAGCCCCCGAGTTTACTTGAAATGATCATACCGCGAGAGGAATGTTTGCCAAATCATATCCTGGCGGCAGTTTGTCTGTTGCTTCTTGTCGCCATGAACGATGCCCCTGGTCAATGGACAAGTGACCCTAACTTACAGTCTCTGCCTGCATCGCAGGATATGGGAATGGACCGTCTGCTGGAACAGCTACGGAAGGCGATGCCTATCCACATATTCTGTTGTTTACCGACGAGACTTGTTCAGCTGTGGTAGGGGCATATATCCCCAATCTGTCAACGCATGAGTCCGGGTCACAATGCAGCGGGGACAGCCGGCCAGATGATAGTGGTCATTTTATGGTTCAACTGAGTCCGAGGTTCCGCCTGCTACGGACGACTGGGCCCACATCATCGCTGGAAGGGTTATTCCGTGCTGAGATCAATGAATCCTCGGTCGAGAGCATCACCACAATGGATCAGAGACCGTCATCTTCCTATACGATAGGTCATCATGAAGGAGGGGCTTATCTACGCGTTGATCCACAAAGCCAGACAGTAACGATGGCGATGAATCTGACTGAATCAAGCGAAGAGAAAACTACATATACAAACCGCACGGAGCAGAACGGGGAATGGGAGCTTACAGTCCATCCTGCGCAACTCCATATACTCCGCGTTAACCCCAGCGCCAGCGCGCCAACATGGAGCAGGGATACAAGCAAAGAGGGTGTCAGTGGTGAGGAATTGCGAAACAGAATTCAGGGTTTTGGGTCCCCTAAAAGCGAAACACCAAGTCCTAACATGTTGGAACGGTTGGAACGGTGGAATATTCGGCGCCAATTCTACAGCGGGACTTGCCCGTAGATTCGAACAGCTCGAGATGATGATGTTGGATCATGAGTGCTTCTATCATTTACATACAGGATTTGATGCATGCATACATCAATGTGGTCAAGACAAACATCCATCCAGGAAAACGGCAATACATGTCGCGTTATCCCTCCGCACGCCCTCTGCAACATCCTGGACGAGCTCGTCTGCCACCTGCTGCACTCCGAGTCCCCCCTCATGCCGTGTCTTGATTTCATTGATGATGACATTATCCTCCAACACATTAGTCACACCATCCGTCGTCAAGGCAAGGATATACCGACGATCTTTTTTCAGATCTACCCGGATGAAGGACGGTTCAGTAGACAGAAAGTTGCCCTGTTCAATCGACGGCGTCATCGCCGCTAGTTCCTGGCCTGCGGTGCTGGGGCCTCCAGTATCATTGTTAAGCGGGTTTTTATACTGCAGATCTCCCAGAGCGCGCGACATATTCAAAGCTCCTATCCCAATTAGCTTTGTTGCTGGTAATACAAGGAAGCATACCTATCCGCGCAGAGTCGAATGCATAGTTGACCATCCCCCCGGCCTCCTCGATCCTCTCCTTCTCCCTCGGGTTATCGGGTTTGTGATCTTGCGTCAACCGGCGCTGCTCTCTTAGCTGATTGCATACGCAGTACACGGAGTGGGACATACCACACTCTCCAGTTGTCCGGTAATATCGCTTTCACCCATGAGGACATGCGAATCGCCCAGATTGCCCACCACCAGCACGCCCTTGGTAAGATTGACAATCACCACCGAGACCGTCGATCCCGAAATGGCGAATTTCTCCTCCCCATCTTGACACTCCTCAAGCAACATTTCGTCTTCTTGTCGGATAGCCTCTCTGATAGCGTCTTCATACCGACCGGCTGCTAGCGCGTCGCCTTGGAAGAGGAGTTCCCTGATGTTTCCCTTTGCATGCTGCGCGACTTTTCTCGAGCCACTGTACTCATTAATACATTTCTAATAATAATGAAAGTGAAAG
Organism: Scortechinia acanthostroma; assembly: GCA_011319215.2. Lineage (NCBI taxonomy): Eukaryota > Fungi > Ascomycota > Sordariomycetes > Coronophorales > Scortechiniaceae > Scortechinia > Scortechinia acanthostroma. Next base: position 19,649 of record JAABUG020076582.1, read on the forward strand.
GCGTGTCTTACTGTCCGTCGTAGACCGCGAAAATGGCCAGTTCGTCGCTGATGGTCGCCTTAGGGATCTGGTCGGGAAGAATTATGGTATACTGATCCTGCTGCGAGGGTCTCGTTCCTTGCGCCTACTGTTGTTAGTATTTAATATACCTCGCTGCTTTTGGGATGCTATTCTTACACTGGCGCCTCCTGCTCCTCGTAGTTTGATAGCATCCTTGGATGAAGGTGCGCGGGAACCCATGTTGTTTAGTTAATTGAAGAATGTGCGGAATGTGTGTTTAGTATATTTACATTTATTAGTATGTAGCCTGCACCTGCATCACTATTTATGGAAGCTGGAGCTGATGCTTAAGTGGACATGAGAGATGACATCACCGGCAAGACAAGACCTTGTATAATCAAGCTTTGGCTGTACAATTCTTGGCTGGCCTTCATGTGGAAACTGTATCCGGTAGATACCATTTGGTCTACAACTACAAGGTAGGTGAGGTAGGGATCTGTAGTTTATAGGTTGGGATAATCAGACTATTAACTCTTGCTATCCCTGTCTCACCATGTACTATGAACTACTATTTATGAATATCATCACTCCTGATGAGAGGAGAGTCGGTGTTTTAAAGTCAATGATCCCACCGCCAAGATATGGCGTCACTCTTACCACATCCACATTCAGTAGACAGCTACCTTATACAAAGCTACAGATGTCCATATTAGTAGTAGATATTAGGAGCTAATTGGTGTTCTAGATTGATATACCTCTCTAGCTTCCCATGCAAAGACTGAATGTGCAGATGAAATAAATAGTGCACTCACAATGGCATTGAGAAATGCACCTAACATTGAGACATAGACTACTACAGCTACAGCTATCTCCTATCTCATGGTGACGCCAAAGAATGCAGGAAAGTATACCCTCCTATCCCCATTCACAATATACAGCAGTGACGACATGACCAGTAAAATCGTCTGGATAGCTAAGCTGCCACCCTCTCATCATGACATCGCCCCTCCTGCTATATAAGGCAATCCTCCCTGTAGAATGTAACCCAAGAAAAAGCATACAAAATGGCTATCACCGTTCGACTCGTACGCCCCATTCCCCTCTCCATCCCCATCTCCAGATTCAAACCCTCCCCCTTCGCAGTAAGAACCGTTTCCACCTCTCCCATCGAAATGGTCGGACGAATCACAGACACGATCAAGCAGGATCACCGCGAGGTCGAGGCCTGCTACAACCGGATTATCAACGCAAAGGACCGCGATGAGCAGACCCGCTATCAGAATCTGTTCACCTGGGAACTAGCCCGGCACTCCATCGGCGAGGAACTGGTCGTGTATCCTGCGTTTGAGAAACATCTCCCGGATGGAATTTCCATGGCAGAGAAGGATCGCAGGGAGCACCAAACTGTACTCCCTCCTCCTCTCTAACCCTCAGAAGAAGATACTGATAGACGCAGGTAAAAGAAAAACTCAAGAAATTCCAGAACCTCGACCCCTCCAACGCCGACTTCATCCCCACCATCAAATCCCTCATGGCTGATCTCAGCGAACACATCAAAGAAGAGGAAACCAACGACATGATCAAGCTCGACGAGGCGCTGTCCCACGACGACAGCGTCAGTCTCTCCAAGAGCTTCGAGCGGACCAAGATCTTTGTGCCGACGCGCGCGCATCCCAGTGCGCCGAGAAAACCTCCTTATGAGACGGCTGTGGGATTGTTGACGGCGCCGATCGATCAGCTGGCGGATTTGTTCCGCAAGTGGCCACATGAAGGGCAGCAGGGGCCTATGGGTAACCAGCGGCCAATGGGTCATTAGCATTAGTTAGGACTTAGGCATTATTAGTTAGTGATTAGTTAAATTGAACCCCGCAATTTCAGTTCCTGAGAGTCTAGACAAGTAGACTGTCTAAATCGACTGGTACCACGGAGATGTGAATGTGTGGCGAACTGGCGATCTAGACCAAGGACGGCATGCTGCATCATAGATCACTTGGACGTCATTGGACATGTCCAAAATACCGGAAACACCCGCAAACAGGTAGATCAAGGAAAACTCAATTCAAACGGTGATAGCACAATGACGCGATAGCGCTTAGCCATAGTATAAACAGACCTGCTCAACACCCCCTCAACTGTCAAAGATTCAAACCTCGACACGACAGAGAATCAATTGAGAAGGATTGACAGAATTGACTGATTGAATATTGACAATGTCCCGCTCAGTCGCCATCACCTCCGTAGACGGCCACACCGGCTTCCTCATCGCCGAGCTCCTGCTCACCGACGACACCTTCAAGTCCAAAATCAAGTCCGTCACCGGCCTTACCCTGCACCCTCACGCCGAAAAATGCAAGGAGCTCGCCAAGCTGGGCGTCAAGATCGTGGCTCACGAACCAGGCCGTCTGAAGCACACCGTCCAGACCCTGCAGCAGATCGGCGCCGAGGCCATGTGTCTGATTCCGCCAGCTCACAAAGACAAATTCGACATTACGATGGAGATGATCGAGGCGGCGAAGAAGGCTAATATCGCCAATGTGTGCTTCGTCAGCTCGGCGGGGTGCGATCTCGCTGAGCGCGACAAGCAGCCTCATCTGCGGCAGTTTATCGATCTCGAGGCGGCGTTTATGGCGTCCAAGGGGGATGCATCTACTTCCACTGGGCATTCGCCTGTTGTTGTCAGGTATCTTCGCTCCGACCCCTTTTCGAGAGGCGATGCAACTGACGTTGTAGGGCTGGCTTCTACGCCGAGAATCTCCTGCTGTACTCGGAGCAGGCGCAGAAGGAAGGCATCCTCCCTCTTCCCGTCGGGCAGAATAATAAATTCGCTCCTATTGCATTGGGTGTATGTATTATCCTTCCTATTTGAAGTGCAAACTGACCAGATAGGACGTCGCGCAAGTTGTCGCCCATGTCCTCTGCGGCAAAGGCAAGCATGGCTTTGCTGATAAGCACCGCGGCCAACTGATGGTTCTGACTGGTATGTCCTCAATCAGCCTAAGCAGGACGACGTAGCTAACAGCGCAGGACCCATGCTCACGACCGGAGACGAACTCGCCAGCGCAGCCAGCCAGGCGCTAGGCACGGACCTCAAATTCGAGGATATTTCAGAGTATGTCCCCCTCCCACCACTTGACGGTGGACGAGCTGACAGTCCCAGGGCCGAGGCAAAGAAGGTTCTTCGTGCGCAGTCGGAGAGCGACGAGTCGGAGCTGCAGTATCTGCTCGAGTACTACTCCCTCGTCCGCGAGGGCAAGACCAACTACATCTCTACCACTGCGTTCCACGATGTCACGGGCCTTCAGCCGCAGGAGCCGGTGGAGTTCTTCAAGGTGTACGCCGAGAGCTTCCGTCCTATGCACGCGAACAAGAAGAGGAGGTCGGGCAAGTGATTGCCCCCTGATCACTGGCCTGATGAAAAGTCACATAAGTACAATAATGACTATCTAAGCAACTTCTGTTCTGCTTCTGCACAATCATTTTCAGGTTCATCTTTCCTCGTTTCCGCAGCTAGTAAACCACCCTCAACCGTAATCTTCCCATCTGTAATCCTCACCCTCTTCCCACCCACCTTCTCCACCCAATTCCCCCCCTCATCAGCCAACACCAACGACAGCACCCTCCCCAAAGCCGTCTTCTCCAAAAACCCCCTCAACCGCCTAACCCCTGTCCGCCGCATACACCCCAGCACAAACAACATCCCCACAATCCCCAGACTAGCAACCAGGACCACAATACCAGGAACCGCATACGGAAGCCTATACCTTATCCTTCGCTCATACACCGTAACCGTCACCGGCACCGCAGCCGCAGACCTAGTCCCCACCATGGCGTTAGCCGCGAAATCTGTCCACACAAGATTAACCATCTTCGCTGCTCCGCCGGCACTCGCCGAAAGACCCTGCCACTTGGCGTATAGCGCTAGACTCGTCCAGCCGGAGTAATCCGCATAGGGCTGTCCTGCCGGCGTCTGATGCTGAGAGCGCGGTAGAGCGCTTGGGTGTAGAAGTCTACGCCCGGGAGGTTTTGGCCGGTGGATACGGGGACGGGGGCGAGGCCGGTTAGGGGGGTGGTGGTGTCAATGTAACCTGGTAGATAGAGGGATGTGGCTGCGATGGTTGAGAGGTGGGTAGTTGAGGGAGAGGTGGTGTTTGCGGGGAGGATGCCCCACAGGGGCTGCACGTCTGAGAGGGTTCGGTCTGGGAGGTCTTCGACGGCCCACAGCGGGGGCGAGGGGTAGGTCTTCTGGGACAGGGAGGTGATGGTTAGTGCGTCGAGGCCGGTACCGTTGTATCGGAACGAGACGGTTTTGAGACTGGCTTTGACGTCGCTGGCGCACATGTAGAGCGGGATGCTCCAGGGTGAGTTTGGGTCCGTTCGCAGGGGCGAGATGCCGTCGGTGCGGTTTGCGGCGCCGTAGACGAGGCCGCAGCCTATGAGGGCGCTGGTGATGGTGGATGGGCTGGAGGAGGTGGTCCCGCCGCAGAGGGCTGTAGCTAGATCAAAGTCTTTCTGGATGATTCCGTGAGGGTTGACGGTTGAGTTGCTGACGCGGAGATTGAGGTACTCTCCCAGGCTGATTGTGGTGCGGATGCTGCGATAGCCAAGGGTGAAGTTGCTTGTCTGTGGCTTGAACGTCTGTCCTGGGGTAACGTCTAGACGGGTGATATTCGTAGGATCCGGATCCGTAGCGTTCAAGTACGCCAGAGTTAGGAAGTTGTTATACCACGCCGCATTCCACGCTCTCTGCCGCAAATCAAACTCCTGCCCGTTAACGGGAATACTCATCGACGGACGAGCCTGCGCAAGACCCGACAAGCCCCCGTGATCCTTCAAAACCAGATTAACAACAGAAAGGCTCGTCTCCAGGTCCGACGGCAGCTGGAAATCAATCGACATGTTCAACGGCACACACTGCGTCTCCGGCTCGATGAACAGAATATCCTCATCCCAGGTCGAGCCGTACTTGAGAGCCTTGGACGGCGCCGTATGATTCTAAACCCTATTCCACCGTCCGCCATATCAACAATCAAGCCCTCCACGGGCTCGACCTTCTCATCGAGGATCAAAACCTGCAGCGAGCGATCCGACGGCTTCGCATACCACCCAAGCACACTGTATGGGTCCGTCCCATTGAAAAAGGTCCGGTACTGCATATCGAAAATACTCGACACCGAAGGGCCGAACGCGCTCGCCCCGTCGCGGAATACATCTACCAACTGCTCCGGGACAAGACTATCGTAGACGACCGTACAATTCTCCAGCAAGCCCTGCTGACGACACGTCTTGTTCAGGCTCGTTCCCGGACAAGCCTGTTGGAGGCCGCAGTTGCGCGTGAAGGGGGCATCGCTGCGCAGCGGCGTGCCGTAGCTGAACGTGGACGTGCCTTTGATGTAAGCGAATGGTTCAGGCGTTGTTGGCCCAGGCTCGATGGAGTCGTACAGGCCCAGTGGAGTCACGATTGAGGCGATGGACACGACGCCTAGGATGGTTGTCTGCACGTACCCGGTGATACTCAGCCTCTTTTGCACGCCCGATACGGCGGCTGTGCTGGAGCTGAGGATGCTGGGCCATAGGGTTGAGTGGAGAAAGCGGGCGAGCACGTTCCTGCCAGGTCAGTTAAATGTGGGACAAGGAGGATGGACGTGCTACGTACCAGCTGATGATCGAGTCCTCATCAGACAGGAAGGCGATGAGGATAAGTGGTAAAGACAGTGGGAGGACTAATTGCAGAATGAACACGCTCGCGGCGATCAAGCCTGAGACCTCTGCAACAGTGAGGCTGGTCATGATACCTGCGCCATCATCCTCGATATGATTCTGTTGCCAACTTATTTAAGGCTATTTAATCCGACGCATAGCCCGAATACGAGGCTGGGTGCATTCTACACGAGAACTAAATTACTCTGCCTTGGCACTTGACGATAACCTCGTCCTACTGGTGAATGAGATGATCACCTCGTATCCAGCCGAATTGGCATTAGCTGCAACTGCAAGCCATGCCCTGTTCCTTTCAGGGGAAACCTCACCCTGCGGTCGAGCCTCAGCTACAACCCCAGTCCAGCCATGACCACTCCCACACCCATCAGCACCCCATTTTTTCCCGTCGCAAGAGCCGCTGCCGCATTTGTGCTCTGGCTCGGAATCGACGATACGGTCGCAGTAGCAATAATAACAGAGCCAGTCGTAGGCACAGTCTGCGATGCGCCCAACCCCCACGTAGACGCAGACACGGACCCATTATTTCCACCCGGCAACGCAGTCGCAAGCGAAGGATCCGGCGTGATAGCACTCGCATTCTAGTTACCCCTCATCAGTCTCCATTACCAGCAGGAGAAGGAAAGGAAGGAAACATACGACCAGATCACAACACCCATCGCCGAAACACACCGTCCCCTCAGAACAGCAGGTTTGGTACTTGGGGTTGTAGCATAGTTGGTCCGGGTAATTCCCGGAACACCATTTCAGGGACGGATAGAGGCCGTTCTGCGAGCAGCATTCTTCGTTGGTTTGCTGGGATGTGCAGGTTATCGTGTCGATGCCTGATGTCGAGGAGGGGGAGGCGGAGGTAGTGGCGAAGGGGAGGAGGCCGTCTGTTCCTGGGGTTCCTGTTCCCTTTTTGGTTTCAGTATGGGTAGTGGAGTGTAGAATAGGGGAGGAAGTACCAGCGCGTCGCAGCAGGAGTTATCTTTGGCTACGCAGGAGACTATACTTGTTAGTAGGGATAGCGTGATGCGGCGAGGGAAATATACATCCCCCTTTGCAGCACTGCTCGCTCCTGTTTGGATTGAAGCAGCCTGCGTTGTCGCAGAGAATGTTCCCTGGGCCGTAACAGTCGGAGCAGGTGTTTTTGGCGGTGCAGTTGCCGTTAAAGTCTGAGTCTCGAGGCAGGAGGGAGATGTGGCCGGGAAGAGGTTTGTGCCATGTTGCCAGGGCAGTGCTGGCAAGTAGGAGGAGCAGCTTCATATTGTTTCTGTGGTTGAAGAATGGCAGAGTTGGTGGATCAGGATTGAGTGGAGACTCGTCTTATATATGAAAACGAGCTGTCCGGGTGCCACGACTTGACTGACCTTTGATTAATCTGAACGAACTATTATTCTACCAATCACGGCACTTTAATATATCGCGTACTATCCTTGAGGGTCCCTAGAGGCTAAACTACTGGGTCGCTTCGTACCTGACTTCGCCGCTTCAACTCCAGCACCCGATGAGCCGCCAAGTCCTCGACAACCCTATCCGCCAGTTTCTCAAAATCCACATCGGCGTCATCACATTCATCAACAGCCGACTGAATAGCCTCGCACTCCCAGCAAAGACAAATATGATACTCCATACCAAAATAGTCTCTGAACAGCAGCGAAGTCTCGTCCGACTGCGTCCGCAGCACCCCCGACGGGATGGTATCATCATGGTTGATGAACCTCCCCGCCCGTTCCTCCATACTGGCTTCGTACATGCTCGCCGAGCATTGATGCGTATGCCAGACCAGGTCGATATCCAGCGTTGGGACAAGCGTTGTTCCTGGTCGGAGTTTGAATAGCTGCAAGAAGTGCTCGTAGCGGGTGATTGCTCGGGATAGCGTCCCGTGGACGCCAGGGCTGCGGATCCAGAGATATCCCACCATCTTGTCGACAAAGACGCGCTGGCGCTCGATGGCCGCAAATAGGTATTTCGCGTATTCGCCTGGGTATACGGCTGCCTGGCAGTAGGCAGCGAAGGCGCTGTGCCGTGAGTCCCCTATCTTCCCTCGACCGGGACTATCAATGCTATTCCAGTAGACCCCAGTTTTGGACGCTGCGTCTCGGCAAGCAAGTAGAAGAGAGCTACAAGGCTCGGGTTTCGGGCAGAGAAGGTAGGCCAGCAAGTCTGCTTCCTGGCCAGTCAATTTCGTAAATTTATCACTTGCGTAGGATGGCAGGCTGAAGCTCCAGTCTTCGTCATTGATGCATTGGTGCTACAGGGTCAGCTTGGCCTACAATTCAGAACGGGACTTACAATCTTGCCCCATGGAAATACCACGCGCCGCATACGCTTGATCTTTTGGGTCTCGCAGTACGTCCTGAACCATCCCGGGTTCAAAAGCGCCGAATGCCACGCGATGAGCACATCTGATCATTAGCTATTGCTCTAGAAGAGACGGATAGCATACCTAGTGGAGGACAAGCCGGCAGCTCCAGGACCCTATTTGGATTCAACACTAAACTCTCATCCATCTTTTTCAACCAGACAAAGAATCGGGCTACTCCCAGCCTGAGATAAAATGGCCATTTGACCTGGCGTCTCTGCGCGAAGTTCTTATCCTTTACCTCGATCGTTTCTCGGGGTGAATAGCGCCGTACGACCGTTTGCCTCCGCGGCTTGATATCGAGGATCACGTCTAACTGTGTAGAATTGAGGACTTCCCTGCGGATGTGGTTGATCGCCTGCAGCAGTTCCAAGTGCGCGGCACATTGAGCGACATTTGGGAGGGACGTAGCATCCGTCGATGCAATTGGCGCATATATATCCTTGAAGACCTTATGATCGGGAACAGTTACATCTTTGTCGATGTTGGGAAAATTGCGCATTCGAACGGTGTCGAAGGCCAACGAGGGATTCAATATCCTGCTGTCGTTATGCAGTTCTGTCTGCGATGCCGTGCATAGGACAGTCATTTTGATTGTGAGCAGCAATACCGAGTCCTACTTGTTCTTCTCAGCTGTTAAATATTTCATGATGGATGACTGCTCAGACGATCAAATAGTCAACTGACCGTGAGCCTTGCCAAGCGTGAGGCGCAGCTTGCCCGCCATTAGCACTGTGCCCGAGCACGGCGAAATCAGCCTTAATGCGTCGAATACGAGGTACTGCAGGCTCCAGGCTCGGGCAGGGCACACGTGAACTGGAGCTGGGCGCAAGGCGGATTGTGTGAGTCGCCTAAATACTTACAATCGGGTGCAAAGGAGAGATAATATAAAGTCATACAGTTCATATCCCGCTCCAGTCATTCAACCACCCATTAGCAGAGACAAATCATCCAATGTCGCGACTGTCCCGCTTATTCGACAAGTCCAACCGGACTCAACCAGTTACCTCCGAAGAACCAGACACGTCTGCCTGGACCCAAGTCGGCAATGCATCCGACCATCTCCTAGCAGAGCTAGAATCTCTCTACTGGACCGGCGTCAATCAAGAACTGGACTGCATTATTTCCACTCTACGACAATGGCAACAACCCCACTTCCAGGACATCCACCCGCACGCAAATGAGAGAGTGCTCAACGGCTTCGACACTTTCATCGCGAATGTCAACCCGCAGTCCGCGCCGACACCTCCCAAGCTGGCCTCCAATGCCCCCAGGAACGATGTCAAAGGGCGCGTGGTGAGGAGCGCGCAAATCCGCGCCATGGAGCTTGCCGCAGCAAAGACGAGAACGAAGGTGAATGTCGCTGTGCATAAACGGCTGTTACAGCGCCCCGTGGAGACTGATGCCGCCAGGCGACGAGCTCGGCTGCTTCTTCAAGCAGCCGGATTTCTGGATATCGAGAAGACCATCGAGCATTCACCAGCTGCAGATACACCCTGTCCGCTTACTCCGCAGCTACGAATGGCCAGGAAAGGGTTGAAGGGGTGTCCAGTCGTCGAGGCCCTTCCTTGCAGTGAATGCAAGCGCGTCATCCGAGGGAATATGTTTGAAGCCAGCGGCAGGCCCACAACAATATGCGAAGACTGTTACTGGAAGCACCATTACGGAGACCCTTTGTACACCAAAAAATACAAGCATTCCATTGCTCCCGACGTTGTCGCCCGCGTCGGTAAGCATGCGCGCTGCAGCTCCTGTCGAAGACAGCAGAAGGAAAACCACCGACCGTATGCGCTGGGGAGCGGAACAGCGGTACACATGTTGGCCGATGCCAAGTACTTCAGCGTCAAAGCACAGAAGAAAAAAGTTTTTCCAAGACCTACTCCCTTGGCAAAGGTGATTCAAGAAGACTTCGACCGCCGGTCTGCCAAGTACGATGCCGCTTGGAGGACTGGCGACATGCGCCTGGTCGGGGACGAGTGGCTGTACAAGGATTTCGTGCAGGAAAATCCATGGAAGAACATCCGTGTGGCCGTTCGGGTCGGACCACTGGTGTTTGAGAACGGCAGTAAAGAGTAAGTCTGGCCCCTATGTGATGAAAGTGCTAATGATATCAGGAGTCGAAATGGGGCCGGAATATCCGTTCGTGATCCAATTTTCGGACAAGAGCAACAAATCGCGGACCGAGTTTGCCTTGCCATCTGTGGAGAGACAGATAGACAGCTCTGGCGCCATGCTATCGGTCGTCCGCAGAGACGGAAACGCTTCCAAGCAGTCCTGAAGCAAGTCGTCGGGACTCCCTTCACCGGCTGGCCGTTGTCGGTGGCAGAGGACGAGATCATTGCACTACTGGTGAAAGCGAGCAGTGACAGCGCAGTTCGTACACGCCAGGAATTGCATGACAGAGTGAAAACATTCCTCAGTCCGTGGGTGTCGGTCTATTTCAAAAGCATTGTAGGAAAGTTACTGGACAGCAAGACCGCCCTCGCTTGGGACGGATCGACCAACAACTGCCAGCAATTCTGTGACTCGCTAATCGACTGGCAGGTCTTTGGACCGCTTGTCTCTCCGTCGTCCATCATTGGCTCCGACAATGATCCGCAACCACTCTACCGAATGAGCTTCCTCTGTCGCCCTGGCGCAACCCAGGGTCCATTCTCCACCCCAAAGACGATTAGCGACGTCCCATACGGACTGGCAGAGGAGTATATCCGCCGCTTTCACTTTGGCTGCTACACAGGACCCGACCTAATCGACTCACTCCACGAGTACTGGTTCGACTGGGCCGGATTCAACAAACATCTCTATCCCCATCAAGCCCTCTTCCCCTGGGACTGCACGGAAGCACTCTACCGCTACCCCGTCAAATGCGGCAGCTGCACCCTCTCCAAGCACCTCTGGGCCTTCCCGTTCGACTCCTGGTCAATCATCGCCCTGCATCTGTCTCGAGACAAATTCGCCTACCCTCCCGTCCCGTCCCAATCAAGCTCACCCGAAGCGTCATGGATCCACAACCGCCTCACCCTCCTCACAGCCCTGGACTCCCTCTGCGCCGGGGCTACAGCCATGTCCACAGACCCGCACTTCCGCGCCGCAACGCAATGGCTACACATCCAATCCAACCCATCAACCGATCGAATAAAGCTAGGCGGCATCAACCGCGCACAACCATACAGCCACGCGCTGGAGCCCCGCACCCACGACGACTTCTTCGTGGCAAAGTGGGTCGCAAATAATCCATTTCCCCTTCAGAACTACGAGACCATGCGAGATAAGCGGCACATGCCGAAGACGGTGCAAGAGAGGCAACTGGTGTTCTGGGGCGTTGAGGGGCGGGAGACGCCCGGGGAGTATGTGACTTCTCCGGTTGAGTACTGGAATGTGCCGAATGCGAATTTTGTGGTGTCGGTTAGTAGTACTGCTGGGTGTGGAGCTTGTGGTACGCAGGCGGTTGCGGCTGCTTGTGGTGCGAACTGTGGTGCGAGTTGTGGGAGTGGAGGGGATGCTGGAGGCGGGGGCTGTGGTAGCGGAGGCGGCGGAGACGGCGGAGGCGGAGGCGGAGGGGGGAGTGGTGGTGGATGCGGTGGTGGAAGCGGAGGAGGGGGAGGATGCGGTTGATTTTGATATGGCACGTCTCGGTGATCCCTGGAGAGTTTCAATGTCCCTCCTCAGCGGCATATCATATAAATGGTAATCGTCTATGTTCACGGTATCTCCCGAGTAGATATTGTACGATTGCATCCGCTACCTTTGGTGGCCCATGACATGAGCAAAAGAGGTTAACTACAGGATTCGAGTATGAATTCCACCGTTGCATCTTGCCTGTGTTACTGCAGTATGCAGTAATCTGGAATCAGTCTCGCTTGGTAAGTCTTATATATCAGGGACATTCCGCCCTCATCCACCCTGCTGGTATTTTGCTCGAATATTTGATATGCTGTATGAAACACTCGCCATGATAATCTGATTCCAAAGCTGATTTGCATCTACTCACTGGGGGCGCAGACAGAGCATACATGCCAGATTAATTCACTGCATCAGCTGCTTGGATATATCCTGCGATGCAACTATAGCCTTCGAACTTATAATAAGTTTGTCAAGATGAATCGAAGATAATAATCTAGCTTGCATAGACTTCTGCCAGACTTTTATGTTGCTTAACTTTACCATAATGCCATCGAGTACAGATCCTATTTGGTCTCTTTCGTCCTGGATTCTAGGACCCTGAGTACTTCGCGTTTCGGCGATGCTATAGCAATTTGGCCCAAGACATTATTTATATATAAAATCCTGTAGTGTGCCTCTTATGCTTTGATTCCCGCTTAGTAAATGATCTTTTCTGAGGAAAGCAGGTCTTAACCAGACTAACAATAGTAAATAACAGAATGCAAAAAATGGAAGTGGTGTCAAGCCTTGACCATGAACTGCAGAACTACCCACAGCAGTAGCCGGCAAGAGATAAAATCGCTGGGACTAAGAGTCACCCGCTTTGTCTCGTTACATTATCAAGTTACATAAACCTTGTCGTAGTCGATCTTCTCGTTGCACGGGAAATAGTAAGGAACACCATCGTGGCTTGACGACCCTCTATAGTACCAGTAGTTCTCACGAGCTTCCCAGTAGCGGCACATGGGGATATCAACGTATCCAGGGGCGCTGACATCCGACTTGCCAATACTAGCAAAGGTGTTGCTGTAGTCGCTGCGGTCCCATATGCTCTGGGACTGGTCGGAATCGGAATTCTTTCCGTTGGCATTGTAGGTATTGACGGCACTGCCTATGGTTAGCACATTTGAGAAGTAGGGATACCAAGGGAGCGTACCCTGCAACTATGTCCTCGATCGTAATATTGCCCCAGGCTGAACCGTCAAGTTTGCTAGTGCCAGGAGGTGGAGGGAAGTGCTTGCAGTAATGGCCCAAGCCTTCATGGGGGCTGTCGACACAGTTGTCGCGGGGCTTCGTAGCTGTCACAAGATAATACATGCGATCATTAATGCACACCCGCGATGTGTCGTAGTCTGTCAGAGCACCAGAGCCAAAGCCTTCCGGGCTTGTCTCTTTTGACTCCTCATCCAGGGCCTCCGCACAATTCATCGTTGAGTCAATCACACTAGATATGCCCTGTTAGTTCTCCGGAGTCGAGACGATCCAACTACCGTGGAAACTTACAAAGGGTTGATATCGCCGAGTGCGAGGCGCCAGGCTTGTGGGATGAGCATAGCATAGAGCGACCTTTCTACCGAGAACTGGAGCTCGGTTACGTTCAATAACTGGGTATCGTTAGGAAGGAGGAATGTTCCCCCAGCGATCATATTCCCCAACTGGCTTATTCCATCGGTGGTCCCGGAGAATAGGCTAGACTGCAGTTTCCCTGTGGCGGTATCCCAGGCTGTGATTATAGTCTTGACCTGCTCCTTGAGTTCCTCGCTGACGACATAGTCCGCTGGATTGCTTTACTCGATGAAATGTGTCAGAAAGCTAAAGAATATGTGCTGAGAGGGATACGCACCCGTCGACAACGTCCTTTATGTTTTCAAAAGCCGAGTCCGCCATGCTATCAGCGTACTCTGTTGCACTCGAGAAGACTTCATTTGCTTCATCGTCATCAATCTTTTGCATGACTAAACAGGCGTTAGCTGTGGCGCATGGGGCAACTCTTAGATTTGTAATTACCCTTTTCCCACATCCGTGAGGACAAAGATCCATATCCCATGCCGAGCAGATTTCCTAAAATGGTTCCCAGCGTAATGCCCTCATCTGGAAGTGGAGCGAACGTGTCTGCAAACGTATCGATCTCAGACTCGATTACTCCCAACACACCTTGCAATGCGTCGTGCAGGTTCCAGATGACCTAGGAACTCCGAATCAGCCACAACGCCACGCTCCGGGGACTCTGGTTTACTGACGGCGTCAAGCCTCTTAAACGAATTGAGAATGTACTTTCCTGCTGGAGTTGGGACGTCTTGAGGGCATTGAAGTTCTTGATCCTGCCCGCAGCCGTTTCCCTCAGCATACCTTTCACAATTCATGCCATCTGGACCAGCAAAGAACCGCGATGAGAACTAGGGTATGATGTGAGTTATCGGAGCGTCTAGACTGTGGTCTTGTACTCACAAACTGAGCAAAGCTGATGCGGTCTTCGTCGTCAGGGATGGGGTGAGTACTGTAGTCATTCCAGCTGGCCAGAGCGTCACTCCAGGCGGCGTCCGCCATCGACCTATCCCAGAGATACCCTGCCTTGGTTCCTTCCTTAAACTTGTCATCGCCACAGTTTTCATCCATCCAGCCTGGGTTCGAAGATCCTTTGCTTCCCGGCTGCACCGGCAGCTTAGGGTCGAGAATCTGCTGGCCGTCATCGCCGATATTGTCGCCTCCGCCGCATGTATTGAACCAGGTTTCGGCCTCGTTGGTGAATGTGCCTTTGACTGCATGCATATCGGCTCGGTTATCGCCCTGGAAGTCCGGATAGTACATGCAGCTCCCGGCTTGGTTGCCCTGGTAGAGCTTTCCTTGAGGAACCCACTCATAACGGCTGCCCTTGACATCTTTTCGGCCGTTATTATACCAGACTGTACCATCACCTGAGAATTTGTCCGTAAAGATAAGATCTGCTTTTCCGTCGCCGTTGACGTCGGCCCACCGCAGATTCGCACGGTCCTTCTGTTCGGAGTATTTGAACTGGTCGATATAATCCCACCCGTCGGCATCATTGTGAACCCAGCCCCAAGTTCGGCCGTCTTTCTCAATGCATAGGTAATCCGCCTTGCCATTGCCCGAGATATCAGCAAACTGGACAGGGAGGTCAAAGATGCCGATGCCCCGTTTCTCAGGACAGTACAGATCGGGTGCTGGGTTTGCGTTATAATCCCAGTTCCAGGTCCCCGTCTCTTTGTATGTATTCCTCCACAGTTGGACGCGATTCTGATTGTCTGGATCAACCCAGATGATGTCGCAGGCTCCATCACCATCCCAGTCAGCAAGATGCAAGTCCCGGCGGTCCAGCATCCGGCCGAATGTTGACGGATCGAAAATAACTTCTGATGCGTCCCAGAAGGATGGCCCGCCATCGGTAACACTATCCATTCCCCGGTTGGGATAGAGAGTCATGCGTCCTTGGGAGTGAGTCCAGACATAGTCATCCATGCCGTTAGTATGACCTTTCATATTGCAGTATTTGTTCCCATCGGCCTTGAGCTTTGTCGATCCCGAGCCCTTGTTCTGCCAGACGCGCATGGCAAACTTGTGGCGCTCGCCGTCTTTGCTGTGTTCAAGGTACACATAATCCTGGCGGCCAAGGAGGCCGAAGTCTTCTGGTTCACCATATATCCTGGCGAAATGGATTCGTTCCCGAACGCCGTCGACGCCCATTCCAGTGTACGTTGGACCGGAATTGGTACCCTGCCAGAAGCCCTGCCGCCAAGCGATGTTCAAACCGTCACCATCTGTTCCGTGCTGGCAGCTCCTCGAATTGCTGTACATGTATGCTTCGCCCGTGTCGCCTACCCACACCCAATCATCTCGGCCCTAGAAAGAGTGGAGGTTAGTCCATGTCATGCTTGTGTCCGAGGGATAATGTGTAGACTGACATCACCGTTAATGTCCTCCAATCTCACCCCGGTTAGGTTTCCCATATTCTTGCCTGAAAACCTCTGGCCGAGTCCCTGCCAGTATGCGGGCTTGTCCTCTATCCAGCCATTGCGCCAGCAGGTCATATCACCAGCGGCGTCAAAAATACAGTAATCGGCACGGCCATCCCCATCAACATCTCCCAGTCGAACCTGGGCTTGCGGATAGCCACTGACGGCGTCCTTGATCTGGCCAATATCTTTGAACGTAGGTGGTTTGCCACTACCAATATCACCGTCCCCTTGGTTGATACTCGCGTAAGCATCACCTCCAGGCCCAATGCAGACAAAGTCATCCAGTCCGTCGGCATTGATGTCAACGAAATTCACTCCTCGGGGAATACAGGCAATAGAGACGCTCATGTCCGCAATCTTGGTAAAAGGATTGGCTACATCGCCCGTATTGCGCCATACTCCATACCACTGCGACCCATCATCTCGTTCATACCAACCAACAAAGTCATCGCGCTCCCTGGCAAAGAGTCGCACAAAGAACCATTGGTTCCGGTCATAGTCGCTCTCCACCGTGAGTACTACTCCCATGGGTGCGCTGTCATGGCGGTAAATCCCGTCATCTTCCCCGCTGCCCCGTTGCGTGAGCCCGCCGGCGTAGACTCCATCACCGTACTGCTTGTCGCATTGCAGACCACCACTACCGGGTGTTACCACATACGAACCACCGGGTTTCTTGACCAAGGTATCCTTAAACGCCGTTGAGATAGCCTGATACCATACCGCTGCCATCTTGGGATACCCAATGTCATTCGGATGGATATTATCGTAGTAATCCGTGTTGACGTCCAACCACCCACTCCCCTCATCCGGTGCCGGCGGATCCATATCAGCGAGGATGATACTCCTCCCCTCGCCACGCAAGGCATTCACCAACGTGCGAAACTGTGCGTTGACAGCCGGGCGGTTCGCCTCCCCGGTGGGGTCTTTGCAGGGGATGAGCGTCGATAGCACAACAGTCACGCCATCAATCGACTGGAAGAGATCCTCGATGAGCACCCTCATCCGCTCGCCGGCACCCGCGATATCACGGTTTTGCAGACAATCGTTAGTTCCGGCGTTGATCAGGACGAGGTTGGGGTTGTATCTGTATGAGCCTCTAGCGGCGACGCGTACCTGGTCGATCACATCTCCAGGGTGGGCTTCAACGTCCTACGCACGTTAGTTTTTTTGATTTCTCTCACCGTTAGCTCATGTCAAGACGTACATTGTCCGCCATGTTTCCGTTATGCTTGGTTCCAACCATATCGACCGAGTATCCTTCAAAGCGAAGTTTATCGCGCAGGGGTTTTCGGTAACTGGGATATCAGAAACGTCTCGCTTAGAAGCACCCTGAGGAGGAGAGGATCGTACCCGTTCCCAGTTGACGAGCCCACGCCCCATGTAATAGAGGCACCGAGGCATAATATCCTCAGATCCGTCGTGTCATCCCGACTATGCAGACCCGTCGTGTCATTCTGAATATGCAGAGCCGGCGTTACATACGAACCGTGTGATGTCGAAGGTAGTTTGCCAAGTGCATTCAGGGTGGCATTGGAGGAGACAACAGGGCTTGCCTGCGCCCAAATGCCGCATAGCAGTAGCACAAGATAACTGAAACCCCGAGCCATGGCGTAGGCAGTACTGGCTGAGGCTGGTGCTCAAAGCATTGTCTTCTGCAGCTCCATGCAGGCGGGCATCGCTCCTTTATACGAATGGCATATCTCATCTTGGTCCTCCGCCATAATATGCTGCATCCAGTGGAGTGACTATTCATTAGAACCAACTCTGACTAGCTAGTTCAGTCAGCATGCTAGCGAAAGGTTCTGCATCACTCCAAGTAAGCCGGTATAGTTATCTCCAAACTAAACTGACGAGTCAGTGTCAGTGCCTCAGGGACGGTTTAATTTGGTACTAGATGACAAATTCAAGCGCCTCTGACTCAGTTTAACGACTGTCTGCATCACAATTTAATCTCTCTAGTTCAATATTAGGGCTTACAGGCCAATCAAATGACTCGCGCATCCAACATAAGATCCAGCATCCTGAGGGTATTGAACGCCTGGAGGCTGAGAAGAGCGTCACGACTCACGAGACTAGAGCATTCCGGTGTTTTGACTCCACCCCATAAGCCCTAGTCAAGCGCGTATATAGCCCTGTGTTGGAGTAAGCCAGGCGTACTACAGCGGACTGGCAAGCTCACCCTTAGAGCTTGGCATTGCTTCAGGCCCCCAGCGTTACATTTTTACGGCTTGGCAGGGCGATCGATTGGCGGGTTATAAATGCGAGTAGGAGTCTCCTAGCCCCTGGGTTATTTTAAGCTATCTTCCCAGCTGCTAGCCTAATAGCGAGTCGGGGTTTGCGGAGATAACTGGAGACTCTCGAGAGAATCTTTACTTCTATTTCTAATCTACACTTTGGATAGTTCCTGTCCTAGCTACTTGCCTTTTCTGATGAGCTGGGCTTTGCGTGGGTGTGGATATGCCGTAGATTGGAATATTTGATTGGCCCTTGGACGTACTTGTTCACTAAATGAAATTCCGCGGACTACACTCCATGGTTCCTGAGACATTCTGTCTATGAAGTTTACCACGGGCCTATTTTGTCTAGAGAAGTAAGCACTACTGCCGGAGAGTGCTGCATTCCTTCTGTAGCAGGCCTCGGCTGCTTATCAGCGCAGTGCGATATTAGGCCGTGAAGGATTGGTCGATTAAAGCCAAGTGTAAGCGGACAACAGTGGATCAAAACAGTCTAGTGAAAGCACTCTAGTGAAAAAGCAGTTAAACATGCCAAGCAGTGCCACATTCACCTTCATCAAAGTGAAAAGGAAAGAATAAGCAGGACGCCACCTCGGCGCTTGAACCTATCGTTGGAACTTGGTCCCTGAGCATGCGCCGTCTTATTTATGTACAGAGTATATTTAGGTTTGTCTGAATTGCGGCTAACTCGGCACTCGATTGCTTCACACTGCGCACTGTACCACTAATCCCCTTCCTTGATGCATAATGCATGTCAATTTGCTTATGAATAAAACTGAAGCCAACAATTCGTAATGGTCCTGCGGAAAAAGCAAAGTGTCTTGGGTCTTATGATTCAGGAGGAGAGAGATCAGGTAGCATCAGTACTGGATCGGATTATGGCAGAGTTAAGCAACATAAATGACTAGCAAAAGTCTATACAAGCTAGATTACGATCATTATTCACACTACTAGAGTTATTAAGGAGGCCTAAACATCCAAGCAGCTAACGCATTTGATTGACTCTGGTGTATGCTATATCTGTGACGCCTACGTATATGGAGATCAGTCTTGTCGCGCACAGTTAGTCGGTTGGCATGAATACGCGGACAACACATCAAAGTGAGTATTAACTAGAACGTCTTAAATTATGGCATGCTAGCTATTACTCATGTACTCTAAATGAGATATTCCAATTGGCATTTGTCCACTCTCAGGTTAACCCAGGCTACGGAGACACCCCGAGTCTCCATTGATCTTGTAACCCGTCGAGATCCCCTACTATATGATGTCCCTCCGCCTCATGGACAGCCTGCTGCGCCCGGGCTTGCTCCTGGCGGAACTCCTCCCGCAGGTCGAGTGCATCGGCGATGGAGGCGAGCCACCCCTCAGTGTAATCAAGAATCAGCTGCACAAGTTCCGCTGGAAGTCGTGCATCCAGCCTAGCAGCCATACGCGCCGCCCCGGCCCACCAGTCATGCTGCTGCGGGGGTACATTGCGGGTTGAACAGATGCGGTAATGAGGGTCCACAAGCCACAGCTTGATTAACGTCCGGTGGCCGGCGCGCCGGGGATCTTGCAAGGTGAAGCTATCAGCCTTGGATCGCAGAGTGTTTGGCCAGCTGAGGAGCCGGCCCCTCCGGACAGGCACTGATCCCAGAGTGTGAACCGCACGCGGAGGTAAATCTTCTCCAAGGACGTCCCAATCTGGCAAATCCAAAATCGATGACAGGACATGTGAGTTTGAATAGTCATACTCATATGCGTGAATCTTGGCCTCGTGTTGAAAAGTGAACCGAGCTTCAGTCACATTCTCCTCGTCGACACAGTACACAGTGGTGGCGGCAATGTGCTCGTTCAGCATTCCTTCGACGTGGAACATCGACTCTCCTGCGTACGTGGGGTTGTCCGGTGCGAGGTCAATCCGCGACACCTGGATGATCACCTGCAGGCCGTCTTCACGGAATTGTTCTGCCAAGTTGATTGAGACGGACTCGTGGTGTTCGGGGTCTGGGAAATGCCCACGAGCCTGTGGTATAATAGCCCGACCCGTGTGCTTCCCGGCTTTCCACTGTTCGTATGAGAAGGATTTGCCCGGCTCGGGATGGTCAAAGGTCCAACGACGACCATGTATCCTCAGGGCTCCTTGACGGACCACTTTGTGGTACTCCCCGCAGTAGGCTTCAACGCCATAGGTGAGGATGCGCGGGGGACTCCGACCATACGTCCCCTTGAAGAGCACCTTGTCCCAGGTCGGAATGGTTTGTGCAATGAGCACTTCCAGCAAGGCGTACAGATCCCGGTGATGCTGAGGATGCAGATTGTTGATATAGGAAGTGATGCGGACATCCTTTGTCCCGTCCGAGGAGAACTTCACTTCGCAAGGAAGCCATTGGAAACGGGTTGACCAGCACCTTTCCATCGACCGATTATGTCTGTGCCGACTCGGGGGTCTATTTCCAGGTCGTGGATTTTCAAGCCACTGGCGGATTAGATCAACGCGATCTGTAGGTATCGGGGCCTCCTGGCAAGGCGGTCGATGGGTGGTCCAAAGATCGCTCAGAGGAACATGGCCTCCACTGGCTAAGAGACGAGTCTGCCCGTAGACTAGGGGAAACAGAGAGGGGTCCACCAGATGAAGATAATCCGGTGACTCGGGTGATAGTTGAGACTTAGCAGGTGCGAGGCGTGCAATCAGTTGTCGGAGGCTCGACGCCAGTGAAACATCTTCTGCCACGCAGACGGCTGAGGAAGTGTTCAATAAGAGCATTCGGCCACTGGTACGCCAAGCCAGGGCCTTATCCCTTAATTCGGCCATGCACCAGTCCCAGGCGGCTGGACTGATCAGGCTTCCTTCGGTCTTCTGCGCATTCTCGTACCACTCCGTCAGTCGCGACTCATCTGGCTGCAGAACGGCTTCATCCCACCTGTCTTCCTCAGTGATGACTTCCATCACTCGCAGCATGGCGACCTCCCGGGCGGTCAGGCGCGGTGTGTGCCGAAATTCTACGAAGCCATGGGCAAACCGATCTTCCTGCGGTAGCTGATAGTCCAGGAGGACACCGTTGAATCCTGGCACTTGGAGTGGGCCCTGACCGCTGTTGTCGAAGTGCATTATGACTCCTTGGTCTCCTTCTCGGTAAGATTGTGGTAGCGATGCACTGAGAAAGGACTAAGTATGATGCGCTGTAAGAAATGATGGTCTCGAACTGGTGACCCCTAAGATTGTGGTGGGAGTCACTGGACAGATGGGTCATAATAGGAATAGGCGACATCCGGACCCTTGCACAAATTAGGCGGGTGCTATGGTGTAGTAACTAACTAAGTATGGGGTAGTGAGGGACCAAGCACGATAAGCATCATCCTCTGACCACCAATTCTAATCATCAAGGCTTCATGTTCTTGTTCTTCCCAAATATTATCAGGAAACTTTTCTCCTGCAAATAATCTCGCTTGTCTGTTATTCCTATCTTACTAGACTCCATCATTGCCCTTCTCTGTCACAATACCTGAGTGCGAAACGGTTATGCAGCGGAGATATATTCTCAGTCTCCTCAAGCGACTCTTAGGAACTCGACGAAGGAACAAGCAGGTATTGTTTAACAGCTCCTCAAAACTGTCTATCTATTTAATAAAAAAATACTGATAAGACCCACTAACGAATTCGTCGCTCTACATCGTTACGTCCCACTGTCAGCTACAGACCGCGTTATAGTATCGATAACAATCCCCCCAACAGTCTGCGAGAACGGCGGAGCCATCATAGAAAAGTGATCTGCAAGAATTGGTATCGTCCATCCCATTTACAGAATGATGACTCACCTCCATCAACCCTACGCATGGCGATATGATCCCCGATGAGCATCTGCCACCCGTTGGTCCCAAACTGCACAAAGGCTTCTCTCGCTG
Source organism: Scortechinia acanthostroma (assembly GCA_011319215.2). Taxonomy (NCBI): domain Eukaryota; kingdom Fungi; phylum Ascomycota; class Sordariomycetes; order Coronophorales; family Scortechiniaceae; genus Scortechinia; species Scortechinia acanthostroma. The sequence goes on from JAABUG020076582.1 coordinate 41,470, forward strand.
TTGAGCGAATAGTGTACCATGCTCTGGCTCTCGATATGGACACGTCTACGGGTTCTTGCGAGTGCAAAGAGAGATTTATGTTGTTCCAGGTCTCCTTTCTGCAAACTCGCCAAGCTGGGACGAGTAGATTGATAACTTCTACAGCTACAGCGTGGATAGTCCTGCAGAAGGATCTGGATTCGTATTGCTTGTTCAGTCGATTGGTAGACACAATTAAAGTATGCTAAGGTTCAGCTGATCACCAGCGGCTTCTAGAAGCATGCAATAGGCTCTCTCAAAGCAGAGAATCAGGACTCTGATTCATGAATGGCATCTTTACGGTTTGTCATAGTTTGTCACTTGACTGTGTCTCTAAAGTGTTTGATGAGAGGCCACCGGTATTGTTCTCTCTCCCGCCTAATGGGCATTAGCCTAGCATCTCGGTTGTCTATGGTATTTGCACTTGACTGGTTCTCTGTCCTGACGACCCGGCCCGTCACCAGGTGGTCCATAAGTATGGAGATACAATATTGCTAGGCCGAGAAGGCGTCCGTACGATGTATTCGTCACTCAAGGGTTTCGTATCCATATTCGTAGTTATTTAATCATTAATAATAACTCAAGCAGAATAAAGAAAGTCCTCCCAAGGGTTGATACGCTATATCGTCGCTCTTCCTACACGTGGGGTGTCTGCTCCGTTCTTTAATTGCTGTGGGCTTCACATAGCGAGGATGCACGTTTATATATATGGACAGGATCTTACTCCGTTATTGATGTGAATGATATTCCAGTATGTTTGTCCGTAGGACTCATTCTATTGGGAATGCTGTCATGCTCTGACAATGTTCTCTGGCTTTCTGCAGGGACGCATGGACATGGATGTCGCCTACTCTTGCCTCAGCGATCACTGGACTGGGTCATATGATAAGCCCACAAGGTAAGCCAAGCCAACCGACCTTATTGATCCATGGTTGATGAGGGGATCGATGATTATTCTACTTCACGACGATTCAAAGGCCCGAACGTCTCACGCCCGAACTCTGGTCCTCCCGATCACGAAAGTCCGACCGTCCGAATTGACAGGGCAATAAGCTGGCAGGGGCAGAAAATACAGAGACACTTCGTGATAGTGTGGTCTATGGTCAAGATGCGTCAATGGAGGTAGTTCATGAAGGTGGTGCGGGGCCCCGCAGTCGGAGGAATATCACCATTCAGGATTCAGACTCCAGAGAGCATGGAAGATTCTCGGTGAATATATCAAGGACGTCTCGGCGTCTCACCGGCTCGGCAAGGGCAAACTATCGTTCTGGAAGCGATTTCCCAGTAGAGTTCGTCCAAGGGGCGCCCAGAGCCTGAAGTATTCCAATGGGAGAATCCTCGGCGGAAATATGGCCACAAACCAATCATCTTCTCGGGATGCGGTTTTGTCTATTATGATTTCTCCGCAGGCGAGTCTAATTCCCCCACTCAGAGTCTCTAGAATCTGTGAGAGAGACCCTCACCGGGCCGGCGTCGTAGGAACTGGGGGAAGCCGAACCTGTTCCCCTCTCCCCCATGGGGATACAACCTATCCACAGCGGCCAAACACACTTCACATGGCGAACTTTCACCGACTGATCTGGATATGTTGCTCACCGGGCGACATGATGAGTAAAGTGTCCTCCGTGACTGGATCTAGACCTCGCGTGCCAGGCAGGACTGGCATGGCCTACAACTTGCAGCTTGGGATCCTCGCCAAGTCGCAGGGATTAAACTTCCGCCAAGCGGTTAGACTCAGATGACTTACTCCCTGATCGAAATGAGATTCCCCGAGGAGATGGCGGAGTTTGTTGCGGGGCCCCTCGATTGGTCTGCTTGATGCTGTAGTGCAACTGCGAGACTGCTGACCACCCGAAGGATGCGTCGGCACATAAAAGGCAGCTTGTCTCCCGACATCCCAGTATCCTCTCTCATCCATTCGTCTACCTCCTCGCTCTGCTCATCAGAACAACTGCACGATGGGATTCGCGCTCAAGAAGCCAGAAGGCGTGCCAGGAAGATCCTGGCCGGCCATTGTCATCGGTCTCTTCGTCTCCTTTGGAGGTGTTCTCTTCGGGTAGGTCCTCACTCTTACTTATTTGCAACATATCGTCTGACTGAGTAGATATGACACCGGAACAATCAGCGGTATTCTTGCCATGCCCTACTGGCAGGACGAATTCTCCACCGGCTACCGTGACGCCACCGGACACCTCAACATCACCTCCTCTCAGTCCGCCGCGATCGTCTCCATCCTCTCGGCTGGTACATTCTTCGGTGCTCTTGGCGCTGCTCCCATGGGTGACCTGATTGGTCGTCGCTGGGGTCTGATTGCCTCGTGCCAGGTGTTTAACCTGGGAGTCATCCTGCAGACTGCCGCCACGGATATCCCCATCTTCCTTGCTGGTCGCTTCTTTGCCGGTCTCGGTGTTGGTTTGATCTCTGCTTTGAGTATGTCCTTCCCAGTCTGGTAGATCGTTCCTGGCTAATAGACAGTCCCCCTTTACCAATCTGAAACCGCCCCCAAGTGGATCCGAGGAACCATTGTCGGTGCCTACCAGCTCTCCATAACCATCGGTCTTCTGCTGGCCTCCATCGTCAACAACTCCACCCAGCATCGCAATGACACCGGCAGCTACCGCATCCCCATCGCCGTCCAGTTCGCCTGGTCGATCATACTCGTCGGCGGCATGCTGATCCTTCCTGATACACCCCGGTACATGGTCAAAAAGAACAACATCGAAGGCGCGGCCAAAGCCCTCGGCAAGCTCCGCCGCCTATCCCCGGACGACCCGGCCGTCCGCGAGGAACTGGCCGAGATCCAGGCCAACCACGAGTACGAGCTCAGCCTCGGCAAATCAAGCTACCTCGACTGCTTCAAGGGCAACATCCTCAAGCGCCTGCTGACGGGCTGCGGCCTGCAAGCCCTGCAGCAGCTCACGGGCATCAACTTCATTTTCTACTACGGCACCCAGTTCTTCAAGAACTCCGGTTTCGCGAACTCGTTTATTATCAGTCTTATCACCAACTGCGTTAACGTCGCCTCCACCTTCCCAGGCCTCTACGCCATCGAGAAATGGGGCCGCCGCCCAGTCCTCTTCTGGGGCGCCGTCGGCATGTGCGTCTCCCAGTTCCTCGTCGCCATCCTCGGCACCACCACCACCGGCCAGGACGCCGTCGGCAAGATCATCGTCCACAACGAGCCCGCCCAAAAGGCCGCTATCGCCTTCATCTGCATCTACATCTTCTTCTTCGCGTCTACCTGGGGGCCCTCCGCCTGGGTCGTCACCGGCGAGATCTTCCCCCTCAAGGTCCGCGCCAAGTCGCTGTCCATGACGACCGCCACGAACTGGCTGCTCAACTGGGCGATCGCCTACTCGACCCCGTACCTGGTCGACTACGGCCCGGGGAATGCGAACCTGCAGTCTAAGATCTTCTTCGTTTGGGGCGGCTGCTGCTTCCTGTGTATCTCGTTTGTGTACTTTATGATCTACGAGACTAAGGGTCTTACGCTTGAGCAGGTGGATGAGCTGTACGCTGAGGTGAGCAGTGCCAGGCTGAGCAAGCACTGGACTCCGACGGTTAGCTTCCGGGAGATGCAGCGGGAGAAGACTGGGGATGAGCATATGGAGTCGGCGGAACATGTTGATCCTAAGTCTGTGTGATATGACTGTTTGTGAGAATGTATTGGGGGTTATGTGTTAACGTAGTGTGATGTGGAAGATGTAGTATACGCTTATAATAATATGACTGAGGTTATGCCTATGATACATGGCTTTTCAACCAACTCTACACAGATGAATCCCATGTTTAATGCACGATAACAGAACAGATTGAATCACACCAAAGACAGTCAGCGTCCCACCACTGACGGATAGAGCAAGATTGAGATCCCAGTGCGGCGCCGCGAATCCACCCACAATCCCAAATATGATGGAGATTATGACAGCGACGAGTGTCCAGATTAGCGCATGTCGGATGCTCAATTCGTGCTCGAGCATGAGTGCCTGACACACCGTCTTCCCCGTTTCCTCGTCGACTGTACGACGAGGCAGGATGGCGTAGGGCTCAAGAAGGGTGATGCAATCTGTACCTCGAACACTGGACGGGCCATAGATCGCACCACCCAGGGCCTCATTGACTGAGAAATGCTCGATAGAATGGATGCGGTGTGCAGGGATGTCGCGACTTGAGGTCTAACATAGTCAGCATGAGATATCAAATTGGTCAGTGTCACCTACGACAGAAAGCAGAACATTGCAAATCACGATCCGACGCATGAGGACAATATCCAGAAGTCGGCGATTCATCGCATGTGTGTTGTTTCCAAGACCAGATACGAGGAATAATTGATGGATGAGCTCTTCGCTTCTGATCCCGGGGGTAACAGGTATCGCCTGGAGAGTAACGAGGCCATTCTCGCCGCGTACGGCAACTCTGAGTGCGAGAGCGCTAGGAAACAGGCTGTGCGAATGGCCAAGCTCGGAATATGATGCATGTTGGTAGCTGGCTGCGGGATATTGTGGCATGGAGGGCATTCATGAGTGTGGCGTGCTGTTTCTTTGTTGATGAAAAGTTCGATTTCGAGGGGCCAACGAATACTGTCCATCGTTCTCCTTGTCGAGGCGATGTGCGCGACTTGGACGAAAATATATTCCAAGATTGTCTTCCGTGCCCTCGGTGATCTCGAGGACATTGTGCTTTGGACAGATTGCTGAATATCCCCCTCAGCACAGGAACTCTCAATATAAACAAATGGTGTGGTCTCACGTATCTCGAGTGCTCAGCACAATCGTGTTGGAACTCGCTCCCATGTGGAGAGTCTCGGTGATCTTATAAGGAACACCCAAGGCAGAAATCCACAGTGATCAGTCCACTAACAAGCAGTTGGCTGATTACTTATACAAGAATACTCATCCATCAAGTGGATTGATACAGTGCGCTAGGATGTACACTGATCACCAAGGCTGGCCAATAAGGCCCGGGCATGGATGAGCAAGGCTGTGCGCCAGCGCCACTGATGACTGGCTCAGCACACTTGTGCTGAGGCTTGAGCTCACCTCTGCCGTAAAAGCCTGGAGCGTCACCTGCAAACTACTCAACGTGGACTCTGCCAGTGTCTATTGATGACTGTTGAAGGTATCACCTCAACCCTTCTGGCCACCCTTCCAAGGTCCAACTCGAAAACCAAAGGTTCACTCTGAGCGATGGAGGAATTTGTTGAGTGTGACATTACCCCGATAAATGGGGTTGATGACTCTTTTTGGAATATGGCTAGCGTCGACTCGGCGTTAGGACTGGAATGGGCAGAGTCCGCCAAACCAACAACTCATGGCCAGGAATCCGATAGCAGGTCAAACTTGGGGCACCTGTTCCCTCACGACACTGTGCCAAACGAAGCCGTGTCAAAGGCCACGAAGCACTTTCAGAAGCTGAGCACACCACCAGAGCCCAGCTATAATTCACAGATCTCCTCAGGATTGGGTGTCTTCACATCTCAGGAGATTGCCGAGAGCAAAGGCAATTGTTCACCATTAGGAAGTGAGACTACAGACTCTGGTGACACGGAGACGAATGCGGAGGAGGAGTCATTGTTCGACGATAACGACACTCATCTCTATACTGAGCGCAAGTGGGATGAAGCAACTATTCAGCGGCTGGAGCAAATCTACAAGGAGAAGCTATATTCTCTTGTAGATTCGCGGTTCCTGCGACGTTGCGACGTCTGCCAGGCTTATGGCCCATCAGCGGATCACATTACTGCCTCTCTGTTCCGGTCCAAGCTCGCCAAGGAAGGCACCAGAACAGGTTGTTACAGTACGTTCAAGCCCAATGGTGATGGTGAGGGCTATAACAGGCGCTGATCAGTGGAAATATAGATTGTTACTCACGCAAAAGGAGGTGCACAGGAGAGAGGCCAATATGCAACCATTGTATCAGAACGGGGAGCGAATGCGAGGGCTATACTCGGCGTGCTATCTTCAAAATCCCCATAAACACATTCGGAGCCTATAACACTAACCAGGCTCTTAATGGCCCGATGCAGCCGAAGGCCTCGGCTGCCACGGAACAGGTTACATCGGACGCAACGGGTAGTGCAGGAGTACAAGAAAAGAATATGGAAGGGAGAGACAAGACCTCTTCTGGAAGGAAGAGAAAGGTGGATGAGATTTCCGACAGAGACGATCATGGCGGCCCTTATGAAGGTGATGGCGATGGCAGTAAAGAGCCCTCCAAGGGATTGAAAGCATTGAAATCAGAAGACCGAGCCTTACGGTTCGCCTGTCCCTTCTTCAAGCGGCACCCAGAGACCTTCCGAACATGCGGAATGTCAGATCACGAGAATTCATCCCGGGTTAAGCAGCACATAAGTCGCAAGCACCGTATGCCCATTTACTGCCCAAGATGCTCAGAAACTTTCAAGACCGAATATGAACGGGACACCCACGTTCGTGATGCCGACTGTTCGGTGGGACCCAAAGCAAACTTCATTTGCGCGACAGCCGAGCAACTGCGGAACTTGAGTAGAAGGAACACTCATCAGACTGATCGAGAAAACTGGAACGCCATTTACAAGGTTTTGTTTCCTGACGATCCCTTGCCAGATAGCCCCTATCTTGACCCCCTTGTTTCATACGAGGTCAATCTTGTCCGAGAGGCCTTCCTAGCCGCTGCACCGGTGGCCGTTCGAACTGCCATACAGCAAGTGATTCCAGAGGAATTTAGTGATACTCTGCAAGAGGAACTGGAACGAGTCCTACGGTCGACTCACGCGGATGTCTTTGATCGGATTTTGCACAGAATGCGTGAGGATCGAGAACCCGGACGAGCGCACCGCACAAGAACACAATCATTGTTACAAATCAGAGTGTCAAGCACTCCTGACTCTGGTATAGGAAGTACCGTCAGATCCGGAAGCAGTCACGACGAGCCTGAGCCAGCCGCGAATAGCCAAGATAGGCTGACTTCTTTCGGCAGTGGATCATTGGATTTCCACGATGATGAGGCCGTACCATTCCTGCCACCGTTAGCGCCAGGATTCGACTCATCAGAGTATCATATGAGCCACCTTTCACAACCTCTCCCGGATGGGGACTTCGATGATCTTTTGGAGTATCTAGACGCTCCGGGTTGCAGTTTCTTGACGGATCAATCTTGATCTGCCCTTCCTTCTACTGCGTCGTTTTTCCCGCCGCTTCACTGGTTCATGTTCGATATTGACTGTGTTTGGCGACATGCAACCAAGCATATCCAACTCTAGCACGGTTTGTTGACGCGGAAAATCCAGGTCCAGATATTGTACGGCCGTATGGGGACTCGGGATATTGAATCGCCATATTGAATCGCCAGGTGTTTGGCCGATCGCCCCGCAGCCCCGCAGATCCAGTACTGTGCCAACTGCACACATCATTCACGACGAAACCCATTGGGCCCTGAGGAAGGATACGACATGATTCAGTTCCGAAAAGAAAGATTGTCCTGGTCAGGTCGGTCTCCGAGCCCCGACGCTTATATTACTAATGTTGTTTTGTCGCGTGTTGCCGGCACAGGAAGGAAGTTGAAGGGTCGCCTCTTGCTACGTCATCGACTTGTTGGATCGCGATGATATTAGCACCACACATATATATGACAAAGGTGTCAGAACAAGATCCATGCACAATGATTGTTGGAAATTAGGCAGTATGTCCACGCTCATCCAGGATTCGGTTGTTGGTCACGCCGTCCGAATTCTCGCCAAAGGGCGATTCTTCAAGTACGCGGAGGAAAAGGATCCGTCACTATGGCAGCGATACATCAACTTTGAGAAATCGGGTCAGATGGCCTATAACGGTCGGATCGATGGAGATAGCGTTCCAGATGAGGATGTGTTCACCCTCACGGCATCGATCTCGAGGATTCCGTCCACCGCATGGGAACATCGTGGACATCGATTTCAGGGCCTCACGGGTGTGCGAATCAATCCCGAGCATGGAAAGGATGTCAATGTGATTGACTGGTGGGATGAGAATGATCCAGAGGTCAGAAGCCCATTGCATACCATCGTAGTGGCATGATGCTGATGACCAGTAGAATCCTCAAAACTGGTCAGTGGCCAAGAAGGTCTTTGTCACATTCGAAATTTGCCTCTTGACCTTCAGTGTCTACATCGGAAGTGCTATTTATACGCCTGGAATAGTCACTGTGACCAGGGACTTTGGAATCAGCCAAGTGGCGGCAACGCTGGGCTTGACATTGTTCGTCGCAGGATACGGACTTGGTCCGCTCATTTGGTCACCCATGAGTGAAGTTCCTCAGATAGGACGGAATCCAGTCTACATCTTCACCTTAGCTGTATTCGTTGTGTTACAAGTCCCGACGGCGTTGGCGGGAAATCTAGGCACACTGCTTGCATTTCGGTTTCTGACTGGATTCTTCGGATCGCCTGCTCTAGCTACGGTATGGAGCCGTATAATAAAGAGGGACAGCGAGCTAATACAAGTAGGGCGGCGCTACGATTGCCGACATGTTCAAACCAGCAAAGCGAGCTTATGCGATTGGCATCTGGGGCATCAGTGCTATATGCGGCCCTGTCCTGGGACCATTGGTCGGAGGATTTGCAGCACAGGCAAAAGGCTGGCGATGGACTATCTGGGAGTTGATGTGGTTGTCAGGATTCTCGCTTGTCATGTTGTTGTTCTTACTCCCCGAGACATCGTCAGCTAATATCCTCTATCGACGCACACGACGACTGCGCAAACTCACCGGACGTGAGAACCTGAAGTGTGAACCGGAGATCGAAACCGAAGGACTTATGGGACGCGAGATTATCATGATTACCCTGGTCAGACCATTTACTCTCAACTTCATGGAGCCGACGGTCTTCCTCCTCAATCTCTACATTGCACTAATTTACGGTCTTCTCTACGTCTGGTTCGAATCTTTCCCCATCGTCTTCGTCGGAATTTACAACTTCGACCTCGGCCAATTAGGCCTCGCTTTCCTCGGTATCCTCGTTGCCGCTCTTATCACCATCCCACCCTACTACTGGTGGATGTACAAATACCTCGAACCCCAATTCGACCAAAACGGCAACGTACCACCTGAGGCCCGTCTTCCTCCAGCCATAGTCGGCGGCTGTTTTATCCCGATCTGCCTTTTCTGGTTCGGCTGGAGTGCGCGGCCGGATATCCACTGGATCATGCCTATCGTCGGATCGGGGTTCTTCTCAGTCGGTGCTTTCCTCCTATTCAACCCTGTTCTGAATTACCTCCCCGACGCGTATCCAGCTTATGCGGCGTCTGTGCTTGCGGGGAATGATCTCTTTCGGTCAGCGTTTGGAGCTGGATTTCCCTTGTTTGCGTCTGCGATGTATAAAAACCTTGGCGTGGGGTGGGCGAGCTCCACGCTCGCGTTTTTGTCCATCGTGTTCATACCTATTCCGCTGGTCTTGATGAAGGTGAGTACCTGTCCTCTATTCTGTGAGCATATACTAACATGGGCAGGCTGGGGGCACGTTGAGGAAGAAGTATAGTCAGTTTGCGCGGAAAGATATATAGATCTCTCGATTGTAAACATAATACATGTGCATTTTCGACTCAATATAGCCCCATTCTGAAGGAAAGCAATCTGTACATCATACGCTACCAAAACTTTAATTACATTGGTCATTGTCATACTGAGATCTCCTGTACTAGTAGTATTCATAGCATGCATCGTGCCTTTGTCCAGGGACTACTATGCCGGGGGAACCGTCCCCATGAAGTGCTAAGCCTCGTAGGAGCAACCCAAGTAAATTCAAGAAAGCCAGGCCTTGCGAATGAAGGAGAGGGATATATAAGTGAGACAGAGGAGGGCACATCATCTATGAGAGTCATGCTCGACGGCCTAGGTCCTGTTCGCGGTTAGAACTTAGAACCGTTATCAACCCTGTGGACTGCCTTAAATTGCCCCAGCAATCCTGTCTGTATCATGAAGTGTGTCCGCCCAAAAATCTTACATCTGAACAACGTCTTTGGATTTCAGGACCCGCCAAAGAAATAAGCGACCTACTGTCCTGACAGTAGATTGGTCGTGACTTGTGGGTTGGATATGGGTTGAACCCCCGCCTATCCAACCCACCCTAATATCCATGCGGGTTGGGCGTGTTTAACCCACATCCACGTGGGTTGTATCAGGTTCAACCCAAATCCACCCATTTTGCGGATGGGGATTCGCAGACTGGATCAGTCAGTCTACTTGTGATTAGATCTTACTTTTTAAACTTGTGCTTTAGTTATCGACTATATTACCCAGTTTTACAATTATGAAGGCCTGAACTGTTTGTAGTGCTGCATCAAGTAGGATACAGGACCATGTAGCTCGCAGTTGCTGTTTATGTATTCATTACTGAAGTCACATCAACTGATTATGCTGGGCAAACAGAATGAATGAAATCTGCCACTGCCTTGACATAAAAATGTCACATTTATATTATTCAGATCAAGATTCAAGCTTTAGTAAAGTTTGGAGGTGGAGAATTAGCTATGAGTGACAAATTCACAGTCTATTATGACAGGCTATTCACTGCTAGAACAGCACATCTTGCAGGTCACGCTTCGCGCTTGCAGCCACAGCCACCTTTCAGCCTTGTCATCCCACCTTCCCTCGCGAATCCCACAATGTTGGCATCCCCTGCCTCATCGACATTGGATCGCGATGACTGACCCCTTATCACTGTCAGCCGGCGTGGCCGGCATTATTTCCCTTGGTCTGCAAGTGGCACAAAGAATTGTTTCCTTTTGTAGCGCTTGGAAGGGATATGGAGGGGATATGGACGACCTGCGCAACAAGGCAAGCGGGTTAGGCAAAGCACTAACGAATCTTGACCTTGTCCTTACGACCAGCTCTGTCAATCCGGCCTTCAAAGACCAAATCGTCGATATACTGGAAGGCAGCAAAGTCGTGATGCGAAAGCTCGAGAAACTAAGGGCCAAACTACCCACCCCGCCGACGAAGCGACTGGCGACTGACAAAGCCCGAGACATTAAGCGAAAGATGCTGTACGCTTTCGAAAGACAGCAAGTATTGGAGATGAAAAGCATGATTGACAGCCTACAGGGGAACATTGACACAGCGTTGAATATACTGCAGATACATCAAGGAACCCGATTGCTTGACGATGTGGCAAGGCACACTGCACTGAGCTTGGATATTCGGGATCAGCTGGCAGATCATAAAGCTCGACTTGAAAGTCTGGTCAGTACAGGCTTGCGAAGCACGTTATTTGCTACATCTTCTTACATTCAATGACAGGAATCAATGTTGAGAGATGTTCACAAGCAGCGCTACATAGTTGCGCCAAGCGTACTGCGTTCCTTGCATGACGATATGCAACATCTCATGGAGAGGTCGAATGACACAAGCAATTGTGCAAGGCATACATCATCTGGTAGCTTTATGAAAAGCAGGCGCTTGGCTCTGCAAGACGTGCAGCGCGAAACCCTCAGTGATCGGCTCGTCCTGAAGAAACGGGTGCAACTATGTAGCAGACTACTACAGCTCAGTCTGACTGTCTCGCTGGCCATAACTAAAGGCGCTGGGGGCTGTGCGATCAGCCCCATCATCCGCTACCGGCGCTTCCTAGACTTTGCGACGACAGATTTGCTCAATAAACAGGACACCAGGGATGTTCTGGCGGCTTTGAAATCGTTATTCGAATCCGGGAAAGCCAAGCCTACAGATGTAAATGAAAAAGGAGAAACTGTATTACACGTATGTACTCCAGAAACTACTGTAGCTAACGCCGCACTCATCCAGTGAAACAGTGGGTATTTGATAGATATTTCGCCGGTGTTTTCTGGGACAGCGACTTTAGCAATCTGCGGAAAGTGATCAACTATCTGATCCGAGAGGGCGTACCGACGGACATAGCGACTGACTCGAATCTAATGGCTCTGTATTGCCTTGTGAGAGCATACAAGCCGAAGCAAGTGTTACATCCGCCCATCTCTGATCTGATTAATGCTGGATGTTATATTACAGACAACGCCCTGAGCCCGTGGAACAGACCGCTGATTCGATACATAATGCTTAATCACCCCCAAGGTAGGTGCAGAGGTATAGCTTGGAAGGAGTGAGTGCTGATCATGTCAGCCGTCTCTCTATCACATCCTGCCCTAGTAATCTTTCAGGAGGCCGAGGATGAATTAGCGAATCTTCTGTCCTCTGGCAAGCTCTCAGGAAACGACATTATTGGCGAATACAGGGCATTACGACTTGCCTCTGGGTGGCCAACTGGTATCAAAATGCTTCTGGATGCGGGTGCCGATATGACTAGCCCTGGGAAGGGAAAGGAGGTAGATCAATACGATGGAGGTTGTTCCAATCCTCTTCGCTGGGTGATACCCTCGGACTGTTCAGCCTCTCTACTGGTCTTCCTCCGCGCAGGCGCCACGCTTCAGCCAAAGCATATTGGTCTTGCCGTTACTCTCTCGACCCCAGAGATCGTCGATATTCTGGTGAATGAGTTAATTCGACGGCGCCAAACACTCCGCGACATCGCATTAACGGCGCTGCCCACGCATCTAAAACACGCGCTAAGTCTCTCCCGGGATGTGCTTCCTGATGCGAATGCCCCAATGATCTTTGACGGTCTCCGCGAAGCCGGAATTCCAGTGAATGAAAGCATAGAGCCCCGAGGCTCGCACGCAGGGGATATTGACCCCGAGTATGGTACCGTATTCCATCAATGGCAGTTAGACCGACAACTGATGGATCGGCTGTACGATACTGGTTTTGTGGATATCGATACCCCCAATTCCACTGGATATAGCCCCTTGATGATCACTGGCTTGGACTCGTCTACACAGGAGGTAATACAACGAGCAAACTGGCTTGTGTCTAAGGGTGCTGATATAACCCGTTGTTTACCTGGCACCTCGATTCCCGCCAGCCACGTCATAACCTTTCGTGTCATATGGAAACTTGAAGAGCAACTATGCCAGTCTTCCTGTGACACCCCACCATCCTCTTCTTTGAGATTTGAAACAGCTGTTCTTCTAAAACAAGCCTTTACTAGCAGAGTGCATGATGGCTGTAACTGTGCCTGCTCGCCAAGAAGGGGGTGCACTCCCTTGTCCGTCGGTCTCAAAGAGCTACTCTCACTTTCGGCATGGCGAAACGGACGAATACATATGGTTCTTCGCGAACTTCTGGAAATAGCGCCTAGGACACCCGAGACGGCCGAGACAGTGATACGGCTCGCGACATTTAGAGGCTTGGACCTTACGCACACATGTTGCAGGGAAGCGTATATGCTACATTCAGGCCAATTCCTATAAAAGCCATTTGATCCAGATGAAGCGGACAGGATCTGTGATGAGGAAGCGGAACTCATTGCAGAGTGCGATCAGATTGTGGCGAGATTCATGGAGCAGTACCAGAGCGCCAACCTACCGCTCATGCAATTCATGCAAGAGTACTGGTGCCCGCAAATGCAGGAATATCTCCTCAGCAATGGGACTGAATTGGACGATTTAACACAGCTTCATGATCTTGGGATCGGTCTTTCTCCAAGTTCCCGGCTAAACTCGGACTCACTTTGCGTTCGTCTACATCCAAAGGTGACAGTGGACAGGGAAGATTGAGGGAAGACGTGATGCCATATTCTCCCGGGGCAAATACTGGTCATCAGACCCGGATAATATATGTTGTATTTCTGCTGCGTTGTCCCTGCAACCACTATCATCTCTTACCAGCTAGTGATGGTTGTGTATGGTGCGCTTGATGGATGAACTCGCCACATGTACCGGATAGATAATCAATTACATTGTCCTATTAGAATTGCCATCTGAGTCACCACCTCGTATTCGTTCAATATAGCCGCTGCCATGATTCATGAGTCTCGTATGACCCGGTGGCTAAGACAATCTTGAGAAACTGCTGACTCTGGGCATTCCCAACGCCGAGGTTCAACGACTACATATAAAGCTGTTGAGACACGAGGTATTGGTAAATAGTCATCTTACCCATTCCCGCATCAAGACATAGGTAACCAACAAACGATTCACAATGCCAGATCAAAAATCCTACACTGCAAGCTGCCACTGCGGCAACGTCAAACTCTCCTTCTCCACATCCCCTCCAATCGAAGAAACAGACGTCGTCTCATGCAACTGTACAATTCCCTCTCTGCTCATCGTCCCTCCAGCTAACAGCCACAGGCTCAATCTGCCACATAAACGGCTACATGCTCACCTACGTCCCAACCTCAAAAATCAACTTTGAAATGGACAAGGACGCAGTAACTGTATCCTCCCTCTCCGTTCTCGGCGCCTGGAACTGGACTAATTGAGGGCTGAGCAGGAATACCGCTTCGCATCGCGCAATTATCCGCATTACTTCTGTCGGACGTGTGGGACGAGCGTTTATGCTCAATCTGCGCTTCCGGGCGAGGATCAGCCGACGGCTATTAATGTATGTGTGTCCCTGGCCTGCGATGGAGGCAATGCTGAGGGTTTAGGTACGCGCGATCCATGGCGTTGATATCAAGGCGTTGAAGGTTTTGGAGTATGATGGGAAGAAATTGTGATGCTTGGGTCGGGTGTGTTCCTTGGGGATCTGATTTATTGTGGATATTTGAACGTGAAGGTGACTTGTTATAATTAGGGTAGACCCTGGAGAAGACGAGTTATGTTCACCCTCAGTAATCAACGAGTTCAATTGCTCTGCAGTCCATAGCTATCACTACTGATAATCCTTCTCATCAGTCATATACACCTCATCATTCAGATGTCTGAACCTCCACCAGAAGACAACCGTCTGCACAGCCAACGCAATCCCCGGCGCAGCCCAGATCCAAATCAGGTACGGGTCCCTCGTCGCCGGAATCAATATCTCCCCTAGCGCACTCGACAATGCATTTGTAAACAGGAACACAGCTGTGACTAGGCCACGCATACTCGGTGGCGACCGCGAGTATGCCAGCTCGTACGCCGTCACATTGCAGAAACACTCCGAGAGAGCACCCAGCACCGTGTTCGGGATCTGCCACCAGATGCTCAGTGGACTGACGCCGTCGCATGTTGACGCTTGGTAGCCGCATGGTGAGGTCTCGTACACGCGCCACTGGACTATGGCTGCGATGACGGCGGAGATGGTTGCGAGGAGGAACCCAAATGCGATTCGGCTTGCAGGGCCGAAGGGGATCCGGTACCGCGCGAGAGTGGGATAGACGACATGGCTCAGAAGGGGAATCGTGACGATGATAGTCAAGGCGTTGAAGTTGTTGAGGAGATCATTGGGGGCGCCGTTGGTGGTCATCGAGGCGCCTTGGTTGGTGGAGATGGAGCCGATGCCACCGTCGTTGAGGATCCAAATAGGGAAGTAGAAGAAGACTTCGGTGGCCACTGTATGATCCTGATCGTTAGAGTAGTTCTAGAGAGGCCCCGGAAACTCGAACTCACCTAATGTCCGTCGCACGTCGTCCACCAGCTTCTCATTCCAATCAACCTGGATCCCCTCCGCAGCGAGCACGCTAGGCTTAGCGGCCCCAAAGAAGTTCTTCCTCCAGACACGGTACTTGTTGCGTCGGAGAGCAGTCGAGATGATCTTCACAGCCTTAGTGAGATCGGAACTGCCGCTCGGAGGCTGCTTGTACGTCTTCTTATAGACGAGGGCCAACACAACCGGGAGAAGAAAGTATATCGCTCCCGCCAGCACCCAAGACAACCAGAACCCAACATACTTCTCCGCGTAAGCAGTGGGAAGCATATAGAATGCCCCGATGTTCACAAACGCGTAGAAGATCAGCATCGTCCGCGTGGCGGTCAACTCCGGATCGACAATGACCTTTTCCCCTGTTTTCAGAACCTTGGTGTACTGCTTCTGCTGGCGATTCTGGTCGAGGATCGTAGGTGCGATGTTTGGCTTGAAGATTCCGGCCCCGATCGCCAGCAGGAGAAGACCGATTATGAACGGAGGGGCGGCGTGCGCTGGACCTTTCTGTAGGACGGAGGGTATGGCGCCGATGATCTGGATTATATGTGCAATGCCACAGATTGCTACACCGACGCAGATCGCCTTGTAGCGGCCCACGTAGACGTCGGCCCACCTATACCGTTAGAACAGTTGACTAAAAGCAAGGAACGAACTTACCATCCACCGAGAATAGGCAGGAGATAAGCCAGGAAGGTGAACAGAAGGACTAGCGCTGAGCTTGCCTGCAGACCCATTCCCAACGCACCGGCCGTCTCCTGCGTGCCCCTCGGGGGAGCACCGGCTCCATTTCCACCTGGCTTTGGTTATCTTTGTCTCTGTTGGTCAGGAAGAATACGGGGAATATACCCTTTGGAAGAGGAAACTCGATAAAATTGGAAAAGATATTCTTGGCGCCGTAGTAGGATGCACGCTCCGCGAACTCGACAATACACAGCGAGAACGACACCAGAGGAAGCGTCGCGGGGACTTTGCGCAGCGATGTCTTTTCTTCTTCTGTCGGAGCAGGAAACTCGTCTCTTTCAGTAGACGTGGCTGTGACCTCGTAGTCGTGCTTTTCGAGATCGCCTTTGGCGGTGGTCAGACTCGAGGTTATCGCATTGCTGGTAATGGTGTCACCTAGTGAAGCTGGTATTGTCAGTATAGCCAGATAATGGGCCGGATGAACATACACATCTTGACGCGATGAGATCGTGCTGAACTGCTGATGGTTCCAGACGAGGAGATGGGCGGCGCCCTCTTTATCGATGCTCACATGGTCGCGCCATCGAGGTCTGTTCTTTGCATTCAGGCAAGGGACGGACTCCGTCGGTAACACAATCATGCAACATCCACTGACAATTATCCAGTAAGTGTCAAGTGAGGTTATCGAACACAGCCATTTGCGGTATAGATATGCAATGTAACCTCAGGCGGCGGGTTCGTTGCTTAGCCGTGCTTGTAGTGCTTGCTTATCGGGGAATCCTTCAAGCCAAGGCGGTTGATCAATTCGAGTCCACTATCGCGCCATCAGGTCAGTCTGGCGTTGGTTCTGTTGACCAGCTAGGAGCTCAAATTACCTAATTTCTAATGAATGCCGGGGTCCTCGAAGCTTCTGGATGCTTTCGCCATTTTTGAGTGCGAGTGCTTCATCGTGTCTGTCGGGGGGATAAATAGTTAAGGTGGCCGACGATCAATGCAAGATGGAGCGTGTATCCACGTGCCGACACAGGTACTATACTACTTGTGAATAGATTCTTCTGTGCTACCCCTCGCATCGACC